>JALLPI010001172.1:0-11485 GCA_036939935.1 Cyclotella atomus
TGACAATGAAACGGAAATACACACGAGATGGCTTACAAGTGCAGATGAATGTGAATGGTACGGCGTCTCTTGCGTGGATGGGAAGATTTGAGAGCTGGAATTGCGTAAGTTTGCTCTCTATGCTTGTTTTTAATGTCGAAACTAAATGATTGGCCTGCTATTCTTGTACAGGTGAAAACCAGCTGACCTGGAAGCTCTTGACTTGAGCAGAAACTGGTAAGGACAAACTTAGCTTACTGTCATTAATAACAAATGTAGTCAGATGCAATAACCTTTGCTTAATTGAACTTCTTCTATGCAGCCTCTTATCAACAATTCCTTCAGAAATTGGCTTAATGAAAAAGCTACAGTACCTGAACCTGGATAGCAATGGATTAAAAGGCACCATACCCGATGATCTATTCAAACTGTCGTCACTCTCATATCTCAACCTGGAACGACAAAGCCGGAACAAGTGCGCGAGATTTTCTATGACTCTGATGGTAAGAAGCATATGGGCCTCGTGGGACAGTTCTTTGACAGGATCAAATCACTCGAGAACCTAAAGTGGCTAGTGCTAATCTGGAATGCCCTAACGGGCGAATTAACACCAGAGATTAAGAATTTCAAGCAGGTAGGTAAGAGAATATGATGTGTCTTATATAGTGCTGTTAGTTTGAGTGTCTTTTCATTGATATTCCTATATTTTACGAAGATGTTCTGAGTTTGCCTGGACTGATATAGCTCACCCCATACCCAATAACATTGGTGATGCAAAGGCCTTAGGTAACACATCTGTTTCCTTTCAATAGTTGGATTCAATTATTTGTCATACAACTGATCTTTTACTGCACTGGTAGATGTCATTGATTTTGCTGCAGCTGAACTTAATGGGACACTTCCCGATTCTCTCTACGAACTTCCAAACCGCGAAGAATTATACCTGCAGCATAACCACTTTCAAGGCAGCATTGCTTCTCAGATCGGCCAGTTAATGAGACTCAGGCATCTATCCCTCACGTGGAACAATTTTACGGGCACTATTCCTTCAGCACTTGGCAGATAAGAAAATCTAGGTATGTTCAAAACTTACTTGGCTTAGATAGTGGATATACAACAACTTGAAGTCCTCTAATACATATCTGGATACAACAGAAACTATTTACCTTGAAAGAAATCGATTTACTGGCACAATCCTTTGGGAACTGAAAGACCTTCGTGACAAGCATTTGATGATCCCGCGGCTGGGTTCCTGAGAGCAGACTGCTTACATCCCTCGTCTGCTGATGCCCCCTTTGTTACATGCACTTTCTGTGACTTTTGCTGCGATTCTATTGAATTGAGATGCTTGAACATGAATTATGATTTATATGATTTCAATGACACCTTGATATGAATAATAGAATGAGCAACATATTATGTGGTTTTACCCATTTATGACACTTGAGCTAAACAAGATCAAGGGCTATTAGCATTTGTCTCTCTAGAGCAATAATGCGCGAGAAGTTCCTGTGCATCGACTTATTTGAGAACTATGAATAGTAGCCAACATAAGCTCATAAATAACATGATCAAGGTCATGAACAATACAAACAAGACCATTTCAAGCAATATAGTTGTCGCACCAAGAGACTTGGACAGCAAGTCTATAGAGCATGAAAATGATATTTGTGCACACAATAACGCAGATACGCTATCATCCGTCGCTTCTCTGTTCTCTGCTGCGGCTAGAGCTTTGGGATATAGAAAGTTGTACAACAAACAAAGGATCGCCAATTTTTAGCTCGGATATATCGCCCCCGATGCCTCAGCAAGGATCTTATACTTCAATCGATGTCGCTAGCTCCACAGAGGAGCCAGCCTCAACATACAGCCATGAGCATAGGTTCGTCGAAACTATGAGCGAGAGTGAATTCTTGTCAAGACAAGCAAATGTAAACAGCGGCGCCAACAAGGAGCAAGATCAAGTAGATAGTAATGGGTGTCTAGAAGTTATTGACACATCTGAAGTCCCTTTGCCACTCCAATTTGTCAACGACTCAGGCGAATGCGACGCCTTGAGATATAAGAAAGCACAACTTACAGATGAAACAGTTAGATGCAACACGAACCTATTCCATCTCAAAATACAGGGTTTGCAAAAGAGCAACAATAAAGCTCAAATGAACGAGAGTTGATTCATGCAGCCAATTATCCCATTTGATCAAATCCATAGCTCAAGTGATGATTCGTCGATATCTATTGACATTCCTCCTCCACCGCCATCGCATCCTCCGTTGCAATCAAACCAATGTGCCGATGTCACAAAGATGAGAGTAGTCTCTACACCTGTCATTCATACTGATGAACCGAACAGCATACATGAGGATAACAGCTCAAAACCGCTGTATGCCCTCATGTCATTGTTGTTGGTTTCGATTCTCGTTGTTTCAATCTTGGCTCTTGGAGGCAGCGCAGACACTATCGGGATGATAGTGGGTGCAATTGGGGCATTTTGCTCTTCAGTATTGCTTGTTGTAGTAATCTTCTGGCTGCTGTTTTGACAGCTCGCATGCAGAACCTCTCTATCAAAGAAAAGCAGATTTTGGTGTCGAAACACATTATATCGCGTGGCAGGTGAGAGCTCACAAATAAAACAAAAACATCAGTACCCATATAGAGTTTTCAAGAGAACACAAACAACTTCACAGCATAATCCTCTCTAGAGAACATAGAACTAAAACAAAGCTGGCTCAACTGTAGCTACTTCACCTTCATGACAGACGGGCCATTTTCTCGTGAGCAAAATAGACCTGTTGTGGAAGTGACCGCCCCTATTCTGCCCTCTCATTTGTCGGTTTGATCCGTTAACAGGTCATAAAGAGGACATGACACCACCGACTGCCGACCGAATCTTCGCAAACAACAACCACAACAACAATGCGTTGAGCTCTTCCAGACCGGATTGACAGCTATTGACAGTTGCTAGCTCCGGTGGCTTCATTTAGATATTCTCTAGTGTAAGTGAATGTTGTGGTGGCTCGGCTGAAGAGCCAACGGGTGTCTTGAGCTCTTGTACGCTCGCTAGATAGCTAGCTAGCCAAAGAAGTGATATTGTGGCCTTTTCTATTAGGTTAGAGTGCTGCTGCTGCTGGTGGTGATGATGGTGGTGATGATGATGAAATCATATTCACTCTAGCTTTCCCCACTGTGTGGCGACGTAGACATGTATTTTGATGCCAGCTGATGCTTATTTTTGTTTGTGCATCATGCAGTTCTCGAATGCAGTGTCTTTGCGTCATATTTTGTTTGGATTTGGTTTGATTCTGTGTTAAGTTGAAGTTTCTCTAGTCTGCTGTGCTAAATGAACATCTATTCTTGTCTAATTGTTACATGTTTGACTATTGTCTCTTTGTTGCCAAGTAACCCTTTGTCTCGTTGATGAAATATCACGGATTTCATCTTGTAACTTGATTGGCATGTAATATGTTAATTGCTGAAGACTCTTTCAAGGGGGCTGCTGCCGGCTGCTACCTGAGTGGATTAAGCAGATTTCAAACCCAAACGGGTTAGACAAAGGCTATTTCAGTGAACCGATAGCCGGTACAACTTGTCACTTGTGATATCCTCTCATAATATTTGATATGGGCTCGTTTGTTCAATAGCCTGTGTAGATGTAATCTTACATTGTAGATATTTGAATGATGTGCTCATCCAATACTTCTCTGACTTTTCTCTCTCGTGTCTCGTGTCAATTACAGGACGTATCGACTCTGAACACAATCTACATCTCAGATTCAAACAAACAGCAAAAAATCAATAACCCTGTCAACCCAAACAATCAGCAATGACTCTTACACAAGATATCCTAGCTACACCGGCCTATCTCCTCTTCCACCTAACATGGCTCATCCATCACATCCAAAGACCTGTGTTCCTAATCTCCATCCTCTGCATCCTATCCAACCCCCACGCTGCCATTCGCAAATCCAAACTAATCTACACCTCCCTCCTCTACCTTGCACTCTGCAAAGATAAAAAGTGGAAAGTACCACCCTCCGATCCCGTGCAATACTTTACTAAAGATTTGGGCGGCACCAAAACCCCACTGGACAAAACTGTAACGTACAAAGAAAAGACTGTCATACTCATCCGCCACGGAGAATCGACATGGAATGATACATTCAACCCCGGTGATCGAAACAAACTTGTCTTTGTCTTATTCTTCGTCCCGAATTTGGTGTATGCCATCTTTATGGAGGTATACTTCTTTGTCAGCGGGAAAGAAAGCGAGTCTTGGTTCTTTGATTCAGCCTTGAGTGGTAAGGGGGTGCGACAGAGTGAGGGGTTGAGAAAGTTTCTAAAGAAGGAAAAGATGCGTTTGGGTTCCAATGCTAATGGTGGTAGTAGAGAAGAGAAGGCAGTTCAATTGTTGTTGGCTATTGGAGAGTCCACGCCCTCTTCGCAGGTGGTATCGTCGAATCTGCGTAGGGCTATTTCCACTGCGGCCATTGGATTATCGGATCGATTTGCTTCCTCAATCGCCAAGTCTGCAAAAGAGGATAGTATCGTACTTTTGCCGTGTCTTCAAGAGATTTCACGCAATCCAGACGCCTTGAGTATTTTGCCTCCATGTGGTGTGGCTCATCCTACGTGGTGCGATACAAATATTCCGGGAGTACCCGTGTCAGCCTTTTCATCACTCATTGATACCAAGTTTCACGGGGGAAACAAAAGTCTCAAGTCGAATGGACTCATTCGTCTGAATCAATTCTGCGCTGACATTTTTGACGAGTCGAAGTTACCCAAATCAACAATTATTGCGGCGGGACATTCGTTGTTCTTTCGATCCTTCTTTCAAGTGTTTTTACCTCGTGAAGTGGAACATATAGGCAAGAAGAAAAAGATTGTAAATGGAGGGGTGGTCATGTGTACGTTGAGGGAGGCTACTGTTGGTTCGAAGAAAGAGTACATGATTGATCCTTCGAGTGTTGTTGTGGTTTATGGTGGCTTTGGAAAGCATACCAAGGGTTGAATAGACGGTGGATGATGATGATTTGTGTGTGCTACGAGGATTCATTTACATGTTTAGATGTGGAAATGCTAGAGGTGGAATGTGGCCTGAATGTTGTGGGAGATATGTATTTGTTGATCAATGTGAGTCAAGTATCGACAGTTCTATCAATTATCTGTGATTAAGCTAACCAAACTGATTCTCCAATCCACAGAAAGTAATCATTCAAACAACAACTCAGCCACATGGTCGATTCCATTTCTAATTTCTATCAAACTTCTTTACCCCAAAGAACAAATCAGCAAGCGACTTCTTATGCTCATGATCTGCATCATCACGAACATCTACATGAAGCTTTTCAAACTTCTTGGCAGCACCAGCAATCTCAATATTCTTTGCAGCAGCAGCGGTACTCTTGGTCTTATTGACAACAGCCTTATCAGCAGCAGTATGACCACGACGTTCTCGAAGTATAGCCTGCTGTGCCTCCCACTGTTCATCCAATGCTGCCTTGGATGCACCGGATCCACCGCCATGAAAAGGATTCAGGTCAAACAAACCCATGTTAATCTCGGTTGAGTATGGATAGTGCTGCGGCTGTGGGTAGTGTGGTGGATGTGGATGAAAGGGTGGATGTTCGTGATCTGATTTGCGAGGTGAATCATGCTGATCGTGTTTATGCTTGTGATTCTTGACAAATGTTTCAGCGCGTGGGATGAAGGCATCCACTACTGTTAAAACAAGCGCTGCCTTGGCGAGGAAGTATAGTTCACTCTTCATTGTTGATTTGGCGTAATACTTATGTCTGGAGTTCGATCATGCTTTTTGACGACATGAAATCAGAATTGTAAGACTCTGGTGACACCTCTACCAATCTCTGATGGATTTCATCGCAATCTCAATCCACAGGACAGGTACTTGCACTATGCTGTTCATTCATTTACCTGTAAACGTCAACATTCGCTGACAGTGGGGAGACTTTTCCCGTTCACACACAACAGATGACGAATGCCAACCCATCATTCCAACTATTGAGAGCCTTACTCCTCATCCTTTCATTCCACCCAATCATTTCATTCCAGTTGTCTCCTCCTCGTCAGCCCACAAACGGTATCATTCAACTACACGCTCAATCACGACGTCAATACCTCGTCATCTCGTCCGCAGCAGTGGCGGCCACATTACTCATTCCAACCCAAACCGCCCATGCAAATGCTCTACTAAACTACCAGGGTGTCTACACCGACCCGAGCCATCCGAAAGGATACCGTGTACTGATTGGCACTATCCACAACAAGGCCACTTTACTGCTCCAAAATGATGCTTCTGAAAAGATGTACGAGATACCCGTGGAGATTACCACAGTGGATGATGGTAGGATGCAATTCACATTCGATTACAAATCTATAGATGGATCTGTAACAGTCGGCACATTCACAAAGGACAAAGAGGGCATTCCTCTCATACAATTTGCGGATGGTGCATGGAAGAAACGTGAAACTGGTCCTATAGGTGTATATTATGACAGTTCGAATCCATCCAAACGGATAATAATACGGCAGGCGAAGGGAGCTGAATGGATAGTAGATATACTTGATGGAGGGGGCATGTCGAGGTTTACTGCCAAGGCGGGGAATCCAATCCTGTGCCGTTTGTCTGAAGGAAATGTTAATGGTGTGTTTAGCATGAAGGAGAAGACGATTACATTCGATGATGGGACTGTGTGGACAAAGTTCTAGAAAGGCTTGTATGTTGGGCTGGCCTTAGATGCGCAAAATCTAAACATGTTTCGAGCTAATGCTCTAAGAGAGTTGTCATCATCATGAGCACACGCCCAACTAGTATGTGAGGACACACACCGATTCATGAAGATTACAGGTCAAGTCGCTCTGAACCAGTCAAACTAAATCTTTGCCAACCTTCCAATCCGATGTAGGATCTGCCGCAATTCATCTCCTTCCTGAAACGCAACAATGTCACGCCTAAACCAGTCCAAATGCAATCTTTGCCAAGCCTCCAGTCCGATGTAGGCTCTTCTCAAATCCCACTTCTGCCCTTTTCAGCCCAATTTCACTACCCACGCCACCCGGTTGAAAATCTTTTATATCAATGAATTCGGTTTGACCATCACAACTTGCCAGTATTTGCTCGTGGTTATCTCTCTTGGCAGTCTTCTCTTCCTGCTGTTGCTGTAGGTAATGACGAGAGAGTGCATCTTGAGAGTGAAATGCGTCTTCTGGAAGTCTCGCATCTTCATCTACTGATTCTGCATCGCTTGTTTCCAAGTAGTTGTTTGATTGAAAACCATCCTGAGCATCATCGACTTCTTTGTTACAATCTCCACGAGAAAAGGCATTGGCAAGTCCCCACTGTTTTGTACCAGGATCAGGTCCCGATTCAGCATTGAGTAGGCTCGAAAGCAATGGCATTTTGATTTCCAATGTCTTTGTGGCAGCATCAAACGTGCACTTGGTTTTATGCGAGTCGATTGGGAATGGTACTACACATTCAGTCTTGGAGTGATTGCTGGATGAGAGGATTAGAAGTAGAGCAGATGCCTCCACCTCACCATCTGCAGCAGCGTTGGTGCATCTAGCAATAATGGTCGAAGGAGGCACGTCTGGAGGGAAACTGTACGGTAGTGGAACTTTGAGCAGTTGAGATGGATGCAGTTTTGATGAATTGTCTTGAGCAATCTCTTTGAGTTCTGGTGACGAGATTCTGTTTCGCATTGCACCCTCTGGAATATGCTGTGCTATTCTATCCAAAAAATCTTGGAGAGGCACTGGGTTATTGCCCTCATTTTCTACAAACAACTCGATACGAAGCAGAGGCATTGACATGGGCTTCGTCTTCGGTTTGGGTGTGCTAGCAGTCTGAGTTGGTTGTATCGGTTGGTTTACAGGAGCTGGATCAACTTCTTCAATGATTGGTCTCGACTTGCCGCTTCCCTTCACGCGCTGTTTAGCTACCACTGGCTTCAGCTCCTTCACTTGACTCATCCTGGCATCAAATGGAAGCCCACTCTTATCGTCGACATAGCCTGCATACTTCATCTTTGGCACTTTGTATCTCTTGTCTAATTCCAGACCACCAAAGCAGGGCTTGCTGAACTTTCTCGTGGCGCATTGAATTACTAGGTCGCATACAAAGTGAAAATGGTTCGAATCAACGTGCATGTCTTTTACAACCCTCGGGTTCATGATGCAGTCGGCCACGATGGATCCATTGCCACTTTTATCGAAGCACGGCCGCAGCTCGCCCATCGACATGGGCAAGTGCCATCCATCCACTTCTTTCCCAGTTTCATTATCGATTGTTTTTCGTTTGGAAGGCATTGATATAAGTTCATGATGGCAAATGTTTAGAAATACTTTGGTTTCGAAGTCGGTGGAGTTTTCTAAATCACTAGCTTGGGATACGTTAAGGATCGACTGAGAAGAGCCATCATTGTCGACCTTCAATAGTTTGGTCTTGATTACAATGGATGGCTCTGGACTGATTAGCACCCCTTCATGACCAGGAGCCGTCGGATTGCCTTTTCCTTCGCTATTTTTGCGGAGTAGAGACCCAACACCCGGTAACACAATGTGAGGAGTGCTTTCAGCTGCAGCGGCGGGTTGGTAGTTTAAGGTGATGTTGCTTGAATACATAGTGAAGCCGCAGGCAGCCGAGATTGGTGGACAACAATGCAGGAAGTGTCGCTTGAACGACACAACCTCTGATTGAAGAATTGAATATGGGAAGTGGTTTTTAAAATTTCTTGTACAATACCTTTCAATTTGTCTCAGTAGGTCTCTCAATGGATCATATTATGCTGTGGATTGCACTACTCCTCTCTAATACCATATTGGTTGCTATATTCATCTAGGATGTAGGCCTCTCAATGAGTAATAAGTAAGTAGCTGTGGATTCACTACTTTCCACTTGAACTTCTGTACCTTGCAAAGAAAAAAGGATTCAACACATGAACATGAACATTGCTTTGAGCGAGTTTATAAGATACTACTGCTTCTTACTTATATCAACATGAAGAATCCACTGCAATTTACCTCAAAAGTACAAACAAAACCCAAATGGACCAAGAATCAAAAAGCCAGACTCAAGAAATAAAATGCCAGAGAGCCCTTGCCTTCAGGTGACAAAACTACACGCGATCGATTGGACAAGGCTTCGATTGGGGCAAGTCTAATACATCAATGCCGAGAATAATCTACGAATGAAACTACAGAACTTGGTCGATAATAGAAGACTCAGGCGAAACTACGATGGGGAGCTTGAGTATGAAGGTAGTCCATTACCGGCACCAATTATATACTCATTTGTTCTCAAGGATTCAATATGCTGGGAGTTGATGTGGGTGGCGACTGCGCAGATAACGCTGAGTTGAACAACACTAGAGCCAAAGAAATACGGGCAGAAAGAAAACCAAACCATTGATTCGAGCCAAAATAACCTAAACATACATTGTTGCCTATTAGAGGTCAGTTGTCTAAACATAACACCACAGCTCTCCAACTTTTTCTGGAAAACTTCATTGAGAAGACCTTGCATCTTACCCACAGAATAATCACGCCCACCAAGAGGCCAATTTTCGAAACACAACACCGCAACTCTCGAGCTTTTCTATAGCACTTGGCATCTTGAATCGCAGCGGATTCTTTCCAATCACAGCCTCACTATGAAACTCTACAAACATATCCACTCTAGTGCCCATTTCAGCCAGATAACACAACGTGCCATTACTAGCGGCCTCCAGAAGCAATGGCCACTCTCCACCCTCAATATCAATCTTGACCACCAAATGCCCTCCTCTTTTATCGTCCTCTGATACAGTCTCAGGAGTAAATTGTTGCATTATCCTCGACAACAATTCCGAGATGGTGTAACCCCTTACTTTTGCTTCAACCAGCGTGGAGTTGTTTCTCGATGCACTCGTTCTTACATCACCATGATCTTTGAAGATACTCGACCCCCAAAAGTTTTGCTTGGTATTGACTGTATCCAAATACAATGTCGTAATTCCCACATGACCTGCAAGCAGCAGCAGCAGCGCGGTGACACACGTGGGTTAGTTCATTTGAAGAAGAGATGTGTTATTAAGGGTGTTACTTACCTGCCCCAACACTCTCAGTATAAAAATGTAGATGTTTCAATGGTCGAGGATGCATATTCATAACCATATCTTCCAAGTCTTGTAATCGCTCGGTAAAGACCGGATTGCCCTCAATACCGTAATAGCAATAGTCTTCGGGACCATACGAATACTCATTCATGATATGTTGTAAACCCTTAGTTAATGGATTGGTTGTGCCTTCATTGATTGATCCAGAAGTAATATTGATGCGTAGTTCAGTCGGTTGTGACTGCAAATCCTTGCGGTGACAAGTGTAGAGTCCTGCATCAATGGCGTGTCCAGCAGTATCGCCAATGTTGGCTCCAAAATCCAATATTACGTTTTTGCATCGTTTGATAGGTTGAATAAGAGAATGATCGTTCCGTGGTTGCTTGTGACTTTTGTTTGGAAATGTAAAACTCTTCTTGACCTGAGAGATTACTGACTCTATATCCTCAATAGATGTGGCATTGGTACATTGTTTGTCTAGTTGATCTCTCCATTCTTTCACTTGTATCGAATTCAAAACATCAGTTTGTTCAGTTGTTTCTAATGAGAAAGATGATGCAAGTTCAAGTTTTGACACGGAGCTTAGCTTCTTGTTTGGTGCATAATCACTTGTAGTATCTATGGAATCGATTGGTTTGTTTTGTACAAATAGAAATGGCGCAACGAGTAGCACCGCCACTGCTAACTGAATTGCACTTCTTCTATCCCGTTTTGCTATTAAACCAACATTTGCACTTCTCGGAAAGTTGCTAGTATCAAAAGAATTAGTTTTGTGGTCAGATGTTTTAGTTTGGACTACTTCTTCACTGGATACTCCGTTTCTCAGAACAGGTGCAACTTCTCTCGCAGCTGTTGCATCTTCTTCCAAAGCCCGACTCTTAAACCTCAACTCGTTTTGCAGTTCTTGATTCTGCGCTTTCAGACGCTCAATATCAGCATCCTTCTCCAAAATCAGAGACAAGTGGTCTTGCGCAGCTCGCAAATCCGCATGAGCATCAGCAGAATGAGCTTGTTGCCTTCGCAAGCTGACGCTTGATGTCTGTACTTGTGAACCGCTGGACTTCGGGGCCTGATACCTACAGCGAGAGCCAATAACTTGCTTGGTATTTGACTTTATTCGTTGGATCTGGCCAGTGTGATCTGATGGTGGATCAAGGAGTGCTTCCGGCATGGTGACGGAGGTGAGGGCCGGTCCAAATGAAAATTTTGCACCACCTTAGCTGAGGAGTCCCCCTGCCAGGGGGCCTAAATTAGCCAGATGTGACGCTCCTCCTTCTCACTTCATCAACCCGTTATCTCCTTATTCTGGAGACCACGAATTTCAGGGGTTCGCCACTTTTGGCGCCACGCACTTTTTTCAAAAACTCATAACTCAATAACTACTAACT
>JALLPI010001173.1:0-11466 GCA_036939935.1 Cyclotella atomus
ACAGAATGTGCCACTTATCCATACAGTAAATGTGTCATCTCTATCTGCATCTGCCACTGCAAAAGATGGTGTCATGAAGGCTATGCTGAAGCATGCTGCGAAGAAGTTTGGCCTTGAGAAACCTAGTATCGAATCTCTAGAGAAGCAGGCCAAGAAGAGAATTCTTATTTTGATCATCGACGAAGTGGATATGCTGATCAAGAGCAGCGACGGAGAGCGATTCTTCTGCGAACTGGTTAGACTTGCAAACGAGGAGCATTTAAGCTTCAGCCTGATTGGCATATCTAACTCCGTGAACGACGAATCTTCTGCTCGCATAAAGGAACTCGCCACTGTAAGTATTGGTGTGTCTGCTTGTCGTCATTGTTACACTGTTTGTCTAAAACTTGTCTATGACTTTCTTCAGCCACAAGAGATTGTCTTTTCTTCATACGACGAAAATGAGCTGCTAGGTATCATCACAAGACGCGTTGGCATGAACACTGTAGAGCAGAAGGCTTTGGAGCTTGTATCTAGAAAGGTCGCTGCTACACATGGGGATGCTCGCAAGGTGCTTGAGATAGTATCCAATGCAGTTGGACATTGCATGGACTCTTTATCAGAAGCCGAGCTTGTCAAGGAAGTGAGCAATGATGACAGTCCTCCAGTGAAAATCAAACACATGATGAGAGCGATTCGTGAGAGCAACCTCATCAAGTATGCTGAAATCATCCGAAAGCTACCACAACTCGCCAAGATTGTTTTATGCATCGCTGTCGCTTATGGTCATTTTGAGGGCCCAAACGCAGAAATTTCACTAGGGTATTTGAGAAATTTATGCCAACAGGCTACGAAATATGATCTCTTTGAAGACATGGATTCTGGCAGCATCTGTAGTCTGTGTGAACAGCTATGTGACACTGGACTCTTGCGTGTTGCCAACAATGACAGTTTTGATTCTTCTGATACTACCACGAAGCTTCGCATTGACGTGCAGCTTGATGATGTTGAGTGTGCGTTGGAAGAAAGCTTACTGAATGGAACACACGGTGAATTTTACTCCAGGCTGATGGAATTTGTGCAGAAACGTCACAACTAGTGAACAAGACGTTAATGTTTGTGCGATGAGAGATACTGCATATTATATTTGTTTGTGACTGCCGCAGTCGCTATATTTTCATATGTATAATTGGTAACAGCATTAAGAAGACTTTGCTATCATCTGTCTGCTATCTGTATCTCTATTATTTACGACGAACCTGTTACTATGCTTCTGGTGTGCCAGATTTATCTGTTGCACAAAACAGGAGATGGTAATAAGGCCAAGTGACAGAATCATTCAAAAAAAGAGGCCGAGAGACTAAGAGATCTCTTCAATCAAGTGGCTTCTTTTAAATCGTCAAGCAGTGCTGCTTTTGTTTCTCCTTGGCCGTCGTGCACTGCCTCGAAGACAGCAGGTTTGGCCCCGAAACTGGGGGCTTGGATGAAAGAGTTCATGGGCGACTCAATCCGCAATGACGTCAGTCCCGAGTTCACCCATCACCCATCCATCCACCTCCAAAAGCAACGATACCTACCCGACCCACCACTACCACACACCTTACCACCTTCATACAACCATGCCGTCTATCAGGTCTTTAGCTGCCCTCATCCTCCTGGGTGCATCTCATGCATTTATTGTACCATCGATGCCTTCGCCGATGACATCGTCCACCGCTTTGCAAATGGCTGGATTCGGTGCGGCGAAGGGTAAAGATGCCGGATCCAAGCTTCCCAAGTTAAAGGCAAAGGCTCAGTGGGATAGGTAAATTTGATATCTTACAACTTGCTCAAGTAAATGGCACCAAATAAATACTTATATTCATTAAACCTCTTCTGTTGCAGATTTGCCGACCTTAAAAACTGCGAAAAGATAGCTGTGGGAGTACGCATTAAAGACAGCGAGGAGTGGATGGAAGTTGGAAGAGTCAAGAGTGAAAAGGATGAATTTACCGAAGTTGCTGTTGCCAGACAGAGAGCTCTGATAGCTGATCATGCCAGGAGGCTCTATTTGGTGCAGGTGAGAGTTAATGTCATGCATTGTTAGTATGATGACTTCAAACTTTACGAGTTCTGATGATGTACCCACCAACTTTACAAAATGGAACCCCCCGCAATCAGATCCCTCCTAATGCAGTATTAGAATGGGGTTATCGTCTTTCAGAAGACGGAGAATGGGCAGTGGTAGACAAGACGAAAGGTGATGACGCACCGAAAGGAATTGAAAAGAAAATTGGCTTTGAGGGCAAACCGGATAAGAATACTGGGTTTTATTGCTACTATCATGAGGGGAGAATTGTAGATAGAGAGGAACAAGGCAAGGGGAAGAAGATGCCTGTTGTCTAGAGTCATGTGATAAAAGGGCTATCCAATCCTGATGACATGTAATGGCGATATAGGCATTAAGAGATAAGTCACAATAGATTGTTAATATGATAATTCCTAAATGTAAGTTCTGCTGTCTTGCCACAAGAGGTGTTCATTCAATCATCTGCTTAATTAGGCAGCCGTCCAAAATCTAACCGTCTTATCTTTTGTCATGCCTCCACTCCCAATCAACTCGAGCTTATCATGAGCTCCCACGGCCAACACTGCATCGCCATCGTGGCCATCCAGCGTTTGTCTCACCATTCTGCTTTGTAGATCGTACAAGTACACCTTACCATCTTCTGAACCAGAAATCACCAAGTTACGTTGAGGATTGGCCGTAGAGAAAGTAGAGAACATGCAGAAACTCGTATTTTTGTGCGAACAGTATGTCTTGAGGCATTTGCCCCTGCGTTTCGACCTTTCTTCAGACCATTTGCCTCCAACCAAATCCCAAAGACGCACTCTTCCGTCGAGAGTTCCACTCAGCAAGTATTTTCCATTGGGACTGAATTCGACACATCCAACAGCCACACCCTCGGAAGACTCTTCACCAACAACAGTCTTGAGACATTCACCAGTGCTGACATCCCATACTCTTGCCAACCCATCATGACTTGCTGATGCAATACAGGTACCGTCATAATTAAACACCACACTAGTCACAGGATCCGAATGAGCTGGCAAGGTAGACACACAAGAACCACTTCGCACATCCCATAACTTTACTGTAGAATCAAAACTACCAGACGCCAACAAGTCAGATACTGGGGAGAAATTAGCGGAGAATACAAAGTCCAAATGGCCTTTAAATTCCACCAGTGCCTCGCCAGCTCCAGGGGCAGTACCACCGTTCGATTCCGAACTGACATCCCAAAGCCTCAACGTCTTGTCATCACTGGCAGTGGCCAAATACTGCTGCGATGCACTCCAGGCTACATCATTGATGCCACGCGAATGACCAGACAGAGTCAATGGCTTTAGGGCCCGTGATGTATTCTTATCATTCCCAGCTGTTTGAAGCATTGATGGTTGGATATCCCATATGCGAGCGGTGCCATCTGCCGAGCCTGTGGCGCATCGTACCACTGAGTTGTTGTTGATTGTTGGAGCGAAGGAGAGCGATGAGATGGCACGTTTGTGTTCGCCGTGAAAGGGGAGGAGGACGTATGGTTGAGGGGATGTGGAGGTGGGGGAGCGGGGTCGTTTGCGTATGTCGGGTGCAGTTGTCGTTGTCGCCATCTTGTCTTATCTCAGGAGGAGGAGAAGAGGGGAGAGTGAGGAGCTGCTCTCGCAAAGTAAGTCAAAGGTAATCATATTATAGATAATAAATAATTACCTTTATTAGATTTAAAGGTGGCGGGATTGTCCTTTCGTTCTCCTCTTCTCTCTCCTCCTTTTCGTTAACTCCTCCTGACCTACCAACCCTATGGCTACAGACACTGATCAAATACACCATTCCTTCCAACAAGACGGGTTTATAGGTCCTCTTGACATTATTACTCCAGATGAAGCTTATCTATCATTGACAGAGGTAGAAAATGAACTATCAAACGACAACGCGAGTAGGTTCAAACTTCATCTCATTTTACCAGCAATATCGAGAATAGCACATCATCCAAAGTTGGTAGAAGTAGTCAAAGCTGCTCTAAACTCACAAGATATCATGCTATGGTCGTCGGATATCAACTTGAAAGAGCCGAACTCACCTGGATTTTACGCACCCCATCAAGATTGTACATATGCTGGTTTATCTCCATCTTCTTCAGTATTAACTGCGTGGATTGCTTTGTCAAATCCAGTTGGTGAAAAAGAAGGTTGTTTATCATTCTATCCTGGTTCGCATAAACTAGAGCAATTGCCACATTTGAATGAAAAGGATGGGGACAATTTACTTGTAATGGGGCAGTATATTGGCAATGACATCATAGCAAATCTAAACAAGCCAAAATGTATTGAGTTAACAGCTGGGCAAGCAACTCTTCATTCTTTTGACTGTGTGCATGCCTCGTCACCAAACAGGTCAGAAAAGCCACGTGTTGGATTGGCATTACGATACATGACTAGCAATGTTAGGCAGACCAAGCCTGTGAGAGAAATGGCTACGTGGATTTGTGGCGAGAAGTCTGAGCATTTTGATATTGAACCTAGATTGCCAGATAACCCGTCCACAGATGAGTTAGAAAGAGGTAAAATGGCTCAAAACGAAGGGTTAGCTAGAGAAGAGAGCAATTACTTTAACAATCATGATGGAAAAGGCGGTGTCACTTAGTGACCAGCCAACTTTGAAAAGAATTACTGCGGGAGTCAGCAGTAAGGCTTCACTGTCAAACGCTCGAACCTCCTTGCTTGAGCATATGGTCATAAAATGCCTTGTCTTCCTCAGTTGTCTTTCGTTTCTTAATGATGTTTTCCTCGTACCTCTCTTTTCTCTTTGAAGTCTTTCCGTTCTGACTGGTATCCGATTCAAGTATAGATTTCACCTTCTCTTCATAAGTTGTCCCTTTTGCTCTCTCCATCAACGGCGTGTGTATTGTCGATTCAGTCAGACCTTTTGTTGATTCGTTAACTCCATTTGGCAGATGAGGGGGTACATCGAGTAGAATCTCTATCACATTTACTGCATCTTTCCAGGAGATCATTCCAGATGTAGGAGGTACGCGGTACGGCACCTTTGACTGTAATTTGATAACCAGTTGTTCAGTATCTAATTGAGTGTGGTGACTGATGAATCCGTCTTTCTTTTGCTCCTTTCTCCTTTTCTCTGATGAGATTTGCTGAACAAATTCCACAAGATCGGACCAGCGAACTTCTTCCTCTTTCAGAGTGTCTATCAAATCACATGCTCTCCCCGCTGCCACTGCATGTTTCTCCCATCTTGTCTCTAACACTTTGGTCACATCCCAGAGATTCTTAACTGATCTTCCCAGAACAAGATTTGCAAATGCACAATCTTGCAGCACCAAGGCGTTTTCACTGGCCATGTCGTAAGATGGCTTGGCTGGATTTTTTGTAATGTCAAGCAGTTCATCTACCACTTCAGGCCTCTCAAGTCCGCGGCCAATTAGAAATAATACTGCCATAATACAGCGAATCTGATGCCATAGAAAGGCTTGCCCAATAACCTCGACATAGATCATGTCTCGTGGACTCCTTGACTTTGGGTCATCGCTGTTTGGGACACACTTTGACCATTTCCCTCTGCATCCGTTATCGTCGTCTACTTCAATGATTTTGTACTGGGCTTGTGGGCTAATTATCTTTGCACTCACTACCATCCTTTCAAAGTTATACACTTGCTCACAGTTCATTTTGCACAAGTTTCTGAAATCATGTCTTCCAATCATCTTGCACAATCCATCAGCCATGGCATCAAGGTCCAAATTACGTCGTGGAAAGAAATATCTGTAGGTGCGTCTGGAACACGAGAAGCGAGCACTAAATTCAGGAGAGACAGGACACCACCCTAAAACTCGAATGGATGGTGGCAAGATGTTGTTGAGTATGCGTGGATAATCATATTCAGTGACGGTTTTGAATTCAAGTTGCGTTGTGTCATCGTTCTGCTTGACCTTTTTGTTTCGGCGTTGAACGTAACATTCTAGACAATCCAATGAGTTCTTAGGTAGGTCGTCTTCTTGCAATAGTTCTCCCGGTTGTTTGGCATCCGTTGACAGCTTGGCGCCGATCGGAAATGCACTTCTGAGGTACATAGCTACCACTTGTCCATTCGCGTGCACCCCTGCAAAATTTTTTGATCTTAGAACATTTGTTTATATCCTGATTTGCAAATAGAGTACCAAACCCATACTTGCCTTTGTCAGTCCTCCCGCATCTCGAATACTTAGAAGCAGTCCTTGCACTTACATCTTCCTTCTCCTTTGTAGCACCTGATTCACCTGCATCGCCTCTTGTGGAAAAGTCGATCAGACTGGGATCAAGTAAAAGTCTTGTCTTCTCCAAAGCTGCAAACAGTGCCTTCTCGACCGAATTGTCTTCCTCTTTGCCAATATTTTGTGCAAATCCGGTGAAGTCGGTGCCATCATAAGAGAATTGGAGGGCAACGTGACGTGTTCTGTGCTTCTCTTGCGGTTTGTTGTTTCGTCTGCCATCATCCTTCACAGCGGTGTTCTTCTTAGCGGCGTTTATGTTGTTTAGCTCTATCTTCGCGGCATCGACTGCGTCAGAAGCATCCTGGACGGACAGTTTGCCCGACCGGATGAGATGCACAAGTGCTTTTGATGCGAGCTGAAGGCTGCTGTCGGTGCTGATGCCGCTACATGCGACGCCAATCTGAGCTAGAACTTGTTCTTGTGAAGGAGCCATTATTTCATCAGTTGTGAGCGAGCGGCCTCGCTCCTCATCCATCCTATTCCATCTTCTGTGGCTCTGCGCGCTGCTCCTCAGGCTGTTCCCGCCAAATCTTTTGATGGGGCTTCGACCTTAGACCCCTTTGGCTCGCTTTTCACACACCTCTCTACACCATGCTAATCAAGGCGGCAGCATCAAAGTACAATTCCATCGCAATCATCGGAGGAGGCATCGGCGGCCTCACTGCAGCCAACGCTCTACTTCAAAAACGGATCACAGACCGAGTCACAGTGTACGAGCAGGCACCGCACTTCATTCCAACCGCCGGAGCAGGATTCGGATTATCACCCAACGGTCAGATATGTCTACGTTCCATTGGCATTGATGGCTTCAAGGACTTTTGCTTGCCTTTCAATCACATGAAACGGATTGATCTGTCGGGTAGAAATGTTGTATGCGAGTCCAATGCTCTGCAGCAGATTAACGAGGCGACTTGGTCGATTTGTTAGTAGTTGAGCAAAAGAGAAGGAGAACTAAAGTATTCACAGAGATTGATTGGTATCAATCCATCAGCAGACAAAGTTGAACTACGGTTTGAGAGTGGAGATGAAGATGTAGTTGATTTGGTAATTGGTTCCGATGGTATCAACTCGTCAGTCGCCAGATTGTTAGATATTGATGATCAAACACCTCCTATTTATTCTGGTGCCAACATCTTTTATGGGAAGATTCCAAATCCTGACGAAAATGAGGTTGTTAGCAACCATCCGGTATTCAATGAAGGGAGCGTAGTTAACGGGCCAGGTACAGGCGAGTTTATTGGATTTCATGCAGGATCTGGAGCAAGCAAGACATTCATATGGGCCAATACCTATACATCATCGAGCCCACCACCCAAACGAGACGATTGGAACCATGGAAATATTCTTGAGTTAGAAGCAATACTTGCCAAGTATCCCAGATCGCATCCGATTCATGCATTTGCACAAACAACACACGAATCTGATTTGCTTCACTTTGGGTTGTTTTTCAGACATCATAAAAATACTTGGTCTAAAGGTCGTGTGACGCTGCTTGGAGATGCTTGCCACGCAACATTGCCATATGTTGCACAAGGCGCCAATCAGGCCATTGAGGATGCAGTATATTTGGCAGATTGTCTTAAAAGGCACGACGGTTACAATGAAGCATACACAGATTACTATGACAAGAGATTTCCAAGAACAAAGAAGGTTGTCAAGTTTGCTGGATTCATGCACAAACTGTATCATTCCGAGAATTGGATAGTTCACAAGGCCTTAGATTTCTTACTCGGAAATGCCATAAAAGGCGGATTTGTTCTAAAACGTATCGAGCAAGAAATTATTGATGAATGTCCAGTCAAGAATTACAGACAGTACTCTCCTTGATGTTGATGTTGTGACGGTTTCAATAAGTTTACATGACACTTAGAAGATGAACTTGATTACTTTCAATTGACTACTCTAGCTCGAAAATGCAGCTGTTGCACATATACGGCGAATCAAAAGTTGTCACGTCACCAGCTCTTCTTGCTGGTACCGGAAACACGCGACAACTCAATTGTTTGTTCCATCTTCCAGCCAATGCTGCAACATCTAGCATCAGTGAGCTTAGATTTTCATCAGACACTTCTCCTGAAATGGGGACTGTATCAACACCTACACCACAAACTGAGCTAATACAAAGCAGTTTTTGAATATCAATTCTACTGGTTGATGATGCCATCATGCCTAGCTCCGCAAGACGCTGATCTTCAAGAACCGGAAGCATCAGACCACAGTATCCGGTAATCTTAATATCAGGAATTGATTGTAAAGCAATAGTGACTGCAGCAGCTGCTGACAGTGATCCCTGCCCAAAATTGCCTCTAACTTCATCTAGATGTTCAACTGCTCTTGCAACAGATCCGTTATGATCAAGACTTGGATTTAGACTTGTGTCAATTCCAAGATACTCAATAGGTCCAGTACTTTGCTTTGTATTCACATACTCTTCACAGATTCTTTGTATTGGCAGCAGCTCATTCCTCCATTTCTCAGAAAAGACACGTTGAACATTAGCAATACTTTTAGCCTCTTTGAGCAGCATTCCTGCATAGGTACCGTTCTCTAATCCTATTGCAAATTTGATGCTACCATCGTCGCCTTCTCCCAACGATGGAGCCTTCGCAGCAGGAAAGAATGGTATACCACATCGAACATAAGATGCTGTACAGAATCGAAAGTTGCCAAGCCCTCCATCCAAATGTGTACCTTCTCCTATGATTGCCGAGTCATTGGCGTGAGCTTCCATTTGTTCACGCGAAGATATTAGCTTAACACACTTTGCTGCCACGATAGAAGAGTCAACGTCGCAAGCGTTGATGTTGGCTGAGCAGGAGAAACGTCCGGGAGAAAATGAAACGATAAGTGGGCAGATATTTACTGTGTGCTCAACTTTCATGGATGGGCCAAGCGAGCAAAAGTGTATGTCATGTTTACTCAGCAATGCATTTAGCGTGTGTAGTCTGGATATAGCTGCCGCTTTATTATTTACAGAGAGTTGCGTGTCGTTTGTAGGAAGTAGCCATTCACCAAATGGATTTGTAGCAATACGAACCGTTTGGACATCATACCCATCATTGGTTAGGAGAGATTCGATGTCACGTAACAAAGAGGAACAGCGGCCTATCTTTTGTTCGAGAGCACCATTGTTGAAATCACTTGCATCAATAGCAACGAAGGATGTGACTGTGCGAATTTTGAATGGTTTTGCCATGGTGGTTTGTTCTGAAAAAAAAAAGAGGGGAAGAAGAAGATTCAACTCATTTATTTTCCCATAGTGTGAATGTGAATGTCAAATGTTGACTTTGGTACAAAGATGACACAACATTAGCCATCAACATGCATCTTGCTACGACCGCCGCTTTCGTCCTCCTGCAATCAAAACCAAGCTCTCTCATCCATCGCAGCATGTCATCCTCATCAACCCGCCTTGTGACCATCGACGTAGTCTCGGACACAGTATGACCGTGGTGCTTCATCGGGAAGCGTCGTCTCGAATCTGCTCTCTCGCAATCTGCCTCACGCTTCCCTCAATTGACGTTTGATGTACGATGGAGACCGTTTCAATTAAACCCCAACATTCCTCCTGGGTTAGGCCGAGATAAGATGGAATATTAATACGAAAAGTTTGGTAGACAGAATGTTGAGGGCATGATACCAAGAATGAAGAATGCAGCCAGCGAACATGGTATTAAAATGAGTTATGGTGGCACGGTGGGGAATACTTTTGATAGTCACAGACTTATCTGGCTTGCTAGAGAAGTCGGGGGGTCTGAAATGCAAGATATGGTTGTAGAACGACTATTTAAGGCTTACTTTGAGGAGAATAAATCGATCGAGACGAAAGAAGTTCTACAGCTTTGCGCTGATGAGACTGGGCTTGGCGAAAAGTGCAAACAGCTGTTGGATAATGATCACATGGGCAGAGAAGAGGTTGAAAAAGAAAAGCAAGAATATGGCCGCACATTTCAATGCACAGGTGTACCCATGTTCATTGTTGATGGGCAGTATGTATTGAATGGAGCACAGGAGGATTCAACATTCTTGCGAGTGTTTAGCAGATTGAGTTAAAACGAGAGTGGATGCGGAGTTCACAATACTATTAATGTCAGGCCTTTTTCGTATGGCAGCTGCGAGATTTGATGACGAGATCAGAAGATATAAGTTATGATCTCTGAATATATCTTGTCCTGCACACCGATGGCTGCGCTGCAAATGAGTTGAAACTTTTAAGTACTTGTGTATGGTATCAATCAAAAGGATGATAAAAGTAGAACATCCCATAATCGAACATGGATTCTAGTGAATGAAGGTTCATACGCCTGCATGGTTCTATGGTACTTGTGTGGGTTGTGGGTTGCCTTGAAGCGAGTGAGGTTGGTATGGTGGATTGCATTGACATAGAGAGTCTTTGTAGGAGTAGTTCTGTGTAGTTTTGTTGGAGCAGTTAGTGCGTGAATTGAGACCTGTATGTGTGTCCAATGTTTGATTGGTTTCACCAAAGAAAACTCACACATTGATTCATTTTGAACAAACGAATCAATCATGCAAGATTGAACACATCATGCAGTCAGTGCACAATCGAAACAAACAAGGAAATTGCTAACTTCTGCGTGTTAAGAACTAAGTCTCACAATTTCCACAAAAACAGAGTTTCATACCTTCTACAGGTTATGAGCAGTTGATTGCTTCCGCTCTCCTTGAAACAAAGTGCACTGTCGTCGTTTTCGTCGTAGCCGTAGCCGTCATTGTCGTTGCCGTCGTCGTTGAAAATGAGTAGTTCTGAGTCCCTTCCCTTTGCCTTGTGCGACCCGGCCTCTGCCTGTCAGCAGGTTCAACTCCACCCTAGCCTCCAACATGTCCACCTACACCACTACCATCATCCAGCCATGTGAAGCAGTATGACCTTCTTTCTCCTATCACGGTTCCCTCTGAGATTGTTCACATCCGTACCACGGTCTCCAATGAAAAGTACAACCTCCTTACTGACTACTGACCATGCCCAATTCAACCGTGACCACATTGCTTTCTGCAGTATTATTTCATGAACTGCATTACCGGTCGCCTCCAATCTGAAGTCCATGAAGAGTTCTTTGAGCTACCCGAAGACGAACAAGGCGCAGCTCTGTTCAGCCCTTTCCAAGCTTCACTCCTAGGTTGCAAATTCCGGCGGAATTCCGATCGGTCTAGCTCCCGGAACTAGGTT
>JALLPI010001174.1:0-12705 GCA_036939935.1 Cyclotella atomus
GACGATACTTGTTGTCTACTTGAAAACTTCTGCCATTGAAGTTATGGTGGAACCCGGGATCATCGCAGGAGAATGCATGTAAAAACTCTTTACTGGTTCCCGCTCCATAGTAGGATGCACCAACTTGCTGATCTATGTAATGCTGCACATCGTTTGCTTTGGCAAGTAGAGCATTTGTAGCTACGTCAAGTGCTGCCATCTTCTCATTGATTTCCTGTTCTCTTTGCGCATTGAGACGCGCGGCTTCTTCGATTGCCTTTCCTTGGCCGACAATGCTTGGCTTCTGCTTTCCGCATGTTGGCTGGACTTCTCAAAGCTTAAATTAGACTGTGATATTGTGATATCGCTGCTTTTCGAAACATCAGCCCTTTGTGTTGATGCTACTGGTCTGTTGGTACTACTGCTATCTCTTTTCGCATTTTGTTTTGGTTGGTCATTTTCGTGCGACATTTTCCTGGTAGCATTATTCTTATTTGAAACAGACGCAGCCGGGACAGCAGCAGGATGCCGACTTATAGTTGCATTCTCATTTCGTTTCACACTAACAGGACCTTTGCTTCTAATAGTTGATGATGCAGACAATTTCATACCTGAACATTTCACTTTCTCAGCCAGCTTATCCTTTTGATCACCAGTCAAATCACTTATCCTCGGGATCTTTTTTGATTTCTGCATGTTCTGGCTGATAGATCTATCAATTTTACTCAACATGACTGATCTATCAACCTCACTCTCAGCAATACTTTCAAAGTCATCCGGAAAGTATTCATGGGTCATAATTGCATGAGCAACTGCTGTGGCGACTCTTTGATTCCCGCCTGCTTCAAGGACAGCGACTGATGTTTTGGTGGCCAAAAATCGTAGTATTTGTTGCATATCTCTCTTCTTTTCTCTCAAGATCATCTTTGCGCCTGCCTCGACGACTGTGATGACAGCTTTTTCAGCTATTGCTTCTGATCCTTTGGCTTGAATTACTGATATAGCTGCACAAACTGATAAATCCATCCAGTACTTCATTTCACTTTGGTCTGAGTTGCTTTGATTGTGTTTCCTATTTGCCGACATGACACTTTTGGCAACAAACTCTAATGCAGAGGGAATACTGCTTTCTATGGTGTATGTATCATCATCTCTTGTGAAGCTACTAACAGTGGTATTTGATTGTTTCAGTTTGCCATCACTTTTGGCAACAGTGCTAACACAGCTGGTCGTATTGTTGATTCTTGGAGTTGAATCATATACATGAGCTCTTGGCCCGAGAGGGGGTTTTTTGACGCCACTGTGGAAGTGCCAATAGAGGAATAGCAGTTTGATTGCCCCCGTAAATGACTTTCCTCTGATATTGAATTCACGTCCGGAAATTTTCGATCATCTGACCAGTGGCTGGGCTGTTTGCTGACTTGTGCAGTTTTTACGGATGCATGCCCACCACGATTACTCTCTATAATATATGCATCAGACACAACGCATGCCACATCATCACGTGAAGCAACTGTAGAACCAGAGTGTGACATCTTCAATGCAGGCTCATATCGTGAATTACGCCGTTTTCGTTCAGGTGAAGTAACATATCGACTGTTTGTAATGGAGGTGCGGACCGATGTATCATCATCTCCACTTAATTTCCCCGGCTTTACTGCGTTGGTAGATGTTTGAGAGAAAAACTTCAACTGATTTTGGGGGGCTGTCCTCCCTCTCAGCGATGCATTTGCATTTTCAGACCGCAAATGATGATGATGGTGATGATATCGAGGATCGACATGAAGCATAGCTTCACCACCATCTCTCACTTCATTCACATAAGTTGCATGCCGTTCATGAGAATTGGAACTGCGTTCGTCACGTTCATCCGGTGCCATCACTCTGCTGTCACTGCTTGAATCCCAATTGGTGTAACGCTGATATGTCAGGTCACTTCTGACTGATTTGGCGGATTGTGCATCCACCGATGCGGTGTCATGTCTGTATCTTCTGTCGCTCCTCATTTCTATTCATGACCATTGACCATTGATGCAGGTGATGATGTTCTAGATGAGACATCAGCTGAACTTGAGACATTGAATTCTGGTATGGGCCTAGACAGTGCGTGCACAGGTTACACCATGTCGTCAGGAGACCTTATCAAAGCCAACGAGTCCATCTTATGCTATCCATCAAGCTATCCAAGGTACAAATTCGGTATCGACTCAACCAACACTTTGGCCTACTACATGTACGATACTTTGGTATGGCGCGCAGTTCCGACTGTAGAAGAAAGTACTGCCTGTATAGTGTTTGGAAACTGCATCCGTCCATCCATGGCATTCTTCCGATTGCAAACTGGAGGAAGTCTGGCGGGTTATGATGCTGATTCCACCAAGATTTGGGATTCTCACGAGAACATTGATGATAATGGGGAGTATTACCTTTCGAGTGTGGGAGTTAGTTTTTTATGGTGACATGATTACTGATGCTCCCGGTGATAAAGTATCGGGAAGTACTCTGTACATGAATGCAGAGGGAGTGTTTATTGAATCACCCACGAAGGAGGTGACGTGGAGGATATTTGGTACGGGTTGGAAGGCGCATACGAGTAGTCCGGTGAATGCTCCAAATGTGAGTTCAGTGGCTGAGACGGCAGAGCCAACTCCAAGTCCCGCGACAAGTACACCGAAACATACTCCAAGCCCGGTAGCAGAAGTAGTATCTGATTTTGTCGGCGTATCAGGAAGGGTATTTGAAGATGGGACAGATTCATCATCGATTGCTGGCAATATTGTTGTCGATTTGTACAATTGTCCTGACTCTGGTGATCCTACATGGATTGTCATGACCAGAACAAATGAAACAGGTCACTATGTTTTGAAACATGATGGTTCATCGAGCGATGAGAATGATTTATCAGCTTTACTTTCAAGTATGAACACAACCAAGTTCAGAGCCATGTTTGGTGGCCTTCAGTCTGGGTACACATTTTCCCCAGCGGTTAGTGGTAGCGATGTCAACTCGGATGGGATGACTGCATGTTGGGATTTGGATTCGAATGGTCGTGGATCAATTGTTTGGAATGCAGGCGTTATGGCTGTCGATGAATCTACTGATGCACCAGTGAGCTAGCGTACAACAACTCCTAGACCTACTTCTAGACCCACAACTAATTCCCCGAGTTCGCAATCGAGCAGCAATACTGCAACCAGCACGCCCACAGAAGCAGTTGGTTTGGTTGGAGTATATGTATTTCTAGATACAAACGACGATGACATGCAAGGTACAGATACGTCAACAGAATCAGTCATGACCAATGTTGACGTGGAGTTGCTTTCCTGTGGAAGCACTGCTGCGAATTTTAACAATGATGCAAAGTTAGCTGTTGATAAAACCAATGTCGAAGGAATGTTTGTCTTTCGAAACCTAACTTCAGGTTATTATAGGATTAGTGCGAAGGCTCCTGGAGGGTACGCCTTTAGTTCTGTGTGGTCGGACAATCAAGAGAACAGCGAGCTGACCGACCATGAAGGAAACAGCACCATCGACCCAGCCACTGGCCCAACGCCTTGTTTTCGTATGAGTCAAGACAACACAGATTTATCTTGGAGTTTTGGTTTGGTCAGTGATGGGTCATCATCTTCTCCGGTTGAAACGCCTGCAACCCCATCACCAGCGGCTTCTAAGATAAATAAATATTTCTAGGAATTTAAACTACATATCATCACAGTCCAGATCATAACTTTTGTCTTTCTTATCCAGCCGAAGTGCAGAGCAGTGGCAAAGCGGGGCCACGGATCCAGTTAAGAACTCCTTCAAGCATAGTTGGAAATTTGCCGACTCCGACAAATTTCAGCCAGTGTTACTTGAGGCGGCGCTTTTTGTACTTCAGGCCGTGTTCACGAGGAAGACAGGGTGGGTTGTCAGCAGGAGGTGTGTCAGTTGGTGAGTCAGAGCTGGTTTGTTGGTCCTGTGTATGTGAGGTTTCCCTTTGGCGTTTACCGCGCGAAGCGCAGTGCAAGGCAGATGCAGCAATGGCAGTTTTCGCAGACGCTATCCAGTAGATGCGGTTAGTGGCGGAGCCACGTCCCAGTTCAGCAAAGTCTTCATCTTCATACAGGTGGCGGTACTTGGGCAATAGAGTGTGTGGGTCAACTTCCATCAGTCGTTCCATTTCGACAAGGATATCTTTGTGCTATGCAGGTGTACGGCCTTCAATCGTGTAGTTATTGACATCGTTGCGGTATTTCCACTGGCGGTGGGTGATCCGGATTAGATGATTGACCAGACCTTTGGCCCAGTCTGCTGCACCGATGAGAGAGGGTGTGGCGGCAAGATGGTAGTGCATTTCCTGAACCATAATGGTCAATATCCGGCCTTCTAGGAAGCTTCGCCATCCAAGCCGATCATGAGCAATAGCCAAGGCGTGATACTTGTGATTATGAGGGATAATGTTGGTCATGAGGAGTCTGTCTCGCCCTTTGAGTTACTTGCAGATAAAAAAGTGAGATCTTCAGGTGTGTGGTTATCGTCAAGCCAGTCCCCTAGATTGTCAACCATTTCGTTAAAGATGGTGGTGCGGCAGATATCCTGACAGGTGGTGAGTTGATGAATATCTTCGTTGTGTCGTTCGCAGCAGGGGCAGTGGTTGGTGACTCCTTCCAACCACTTGGAAAGGAAACGGTTGACACCACAACATCCAGTGACATGCTTTGAGAGCCAATCCCTGAAGGTGTCTGGAAAATCCTTCAGGGCACAGGGAATTACCTCCCAGTATACCAGATCAAAGTCTTCTTCATTCAGCAACTTTTTACCTCGTTTCCCGAAGCCAAAGAGTCTCGAAATTTTTACCGTGGTGTGATCGGAGAAAGGGGCGAAGGGGACCGGTGAGTTTTGAGTCTCCGGCTCGAATTCTGACCGGCCCAAAGGGAAAATCACTGGAGATAAAATCCCTACTCATCAAACCCTCTACTAAAGCTTTCTTATGCACAGGCTGTCTGCTCGGTTGTTGGTCACTTCAATGTATGTCAGAGGGCGCCAATTTGTTTCCGTTTGTTGTCTGTATGGCTTTGAACCCACTTGTACGTGAAATGAAGAGGGAGGTTGCGGTCAAGAGATTTCGTGAGCCTGATCACATCTGCTTGAGCCTGACCGTCTTTAAGTGCACCATACAAATTGTTACCATGTTTAACCACACCCATGTTGTCACAATTACGCTCCACTGGTAGACGGTTGTATACTGTTGGAGTGTGGGAGGCAGCCTTGAGAAGGAGAGAGCAGCAGAGTGCCCCTAGCCATTCAGCACGATAGTTGTAAGCGGCATCACTGACCTCTATCCATGTGCAGGTGAGTTCTTTTGCAGATAGACGACATT
The DNA here is from genome assembly GCA_036939935.1 of Cyclotella atomus. Classification (NCBI taxonomy): domain Eukaryota; phylum Bacillariophyta; class Thalassiosirophyceae; order Thalassiosirales; family Thalassiosiraceae; genus Cyclotella; species Cyclotella atomus. The sequence goes on from JALLPI010001174.1 coordinate 5,339, forward strand.
TCATGATCAAGTTCATCAAGCAGGCGCGGGTTGTGACCTTTTTCATGTAGGAGCCGTCGTGGACAATGAGCAGGGAGTTTGCCAGTATAGCGGTAGACAGCCATAGACCGTCTCCATCGACCTTGAGGTTCTTCCACGATGACTGATTTTCCCAAGAGGCGAGAACAGCAAGAAAGGAGACTGGAGGATCTTTCAAAGATGGGAGTAGGGCCGCAGAGTGAAGTCTGATGAGCGTTGGTGATGGATCATTGAGGACAGAAGCTATGAGAGGGAGATTTGGGTCAGTAGGATCATAGTGATGAAATTCAAATGGGAGGCCATGGCGAGTGAAGCATCACGGAAGGACAAGATTGTAGATGGCAAAACTACCATTCTGTAAGCATTGACAGAGTCTGTCTCTCTCATTGTTGCACGTCCAGTTGTTTTTGATGTGTGGAGAGCCAAGAAACCTGCTAAGAGGAGTTGGAAGGCGAGAGCAACCGCATGATATTTCACAGAGAGCCTGTTTCCAGAGTCGAAAGTCGGATGTCGTTGGTTCTTCATAGGACCATGTGCGGGAGCTGGAGCCACTGTCTTTGGTGTATACAAATGGGTGAAAGGTGGTGCCATCCACCAGGACCAGACAGGAAATGGGATGCACATGCTTGTGTTTCCTGTAACGATTGAGACCTACCAATCTTGGGCCACGCCAGCCTTTGGAGAACAAGTACTGAATGATACCACAATCGCCCTCTCTCACTGGTTGAACATATGTAGCGGGAGAGAGCTCCAGTGAGACGCCGAGGTGTTCAAGGTACTGCCAGAGAATGACCATCCAGCTGTGAGTAGCAAGGCATCCAAACTCATGGTAGCTCAGTTCAAAGATGTTACCTTCCAGGCCGGTTTCCATTTGAAGAAGTTTGTAAGCATTTCACAGACAGCATCCTAAGATATCAGGAGAGGACCAGTGCTGCATCATAATGTGAACATACGCTGCCAACTCCTCTACGGGCCAGTCCACAAGTTTGAGGTCGTGGAAGAGGCGGGGAAGTGTGCAAAACTCAGTCTTGTAGTTTCTATTGACTCCGAGATACAGGCATCTGAACATGACCTTGCGCATCTCCTCTGAGAGCTGCAACAGAGTAGCTAAAAGACATTCAATGCCACATTTCATCCTTGGGACAAGCATAAGGTCATGATTCATACGATTCACGTATCGGGGGAGAGGAGTGGTGGAGGCTCGATCGGCCCAATCGAGGCCGTGCTGCTTCATCTTGGTGAGTTGGGCATCATGGGCACCTGCAGGACACTGTGGTACTCCCAGTGTCACAGTTGCATTATCAAACTGCTTCAATTCAATCGGGTGGAGCGAGCCATCTCGTACTGGCACCAATAGAGGATCCTTCAGTGGCTCCTGTAGAGAGCGATAATCTTGAACGCCATTGCAGAAACGGAATGCAATCGGCATATTATCAAATAAACTATTACGCAAAAGGCTGGCAGCTGATGGATATTTCGAGCTGCCACACGCCACACACACCGGGTCTTTGGAAACATGTATGCAGACCGGTGTGGTTTACTCTAGTTGTCGATGACTTCGGTGTCAAGTACATTGGATAAGACAATGCTCAACACTCAATGCAACCACTACACAAACATTAAGAAGTGGAAGAGGATTGAACTGGCAGTTTATACTGTGGAATTAATCTCAATTGGAACTACCAACAAAAATATGTCGATACCAACATGGTAAAATAAACCCTCAAGAATCTGAAAAAGTACAATCACGACAAGCCAAGAAGGCCAAACAATACTCCCTATGAATCATACCCCAAGAAATATGGCGCCGACTCCCAAGCCGTCACACCTAATGATACATCTCCATCTCTCAACAGAGAGGGCCTCAAGTTCGTCCAACAAGTCATTGGCAGTTTTCTCTACCTCTGTCGAGCTATCAACAACACTATTCTCATGAGCCTCAACGCCATCGCCAATGAGCAGGCTAATCCTACCAAAGGCACAAAAGAACATGTTCTCCACTTGCTCAATTACCTAGCCACCCACCCCCATGCCTTCGCTCGATTTATGCTTCGGACATGATATTAAACGTGCATTCAGATGCATCGTATCTCAGTGCACCTAACGCCCGTAGCCAAGCATCTGGTTACTATTTCCTTGGATCGATACCCAAGGATGGACAACCCATTGTATTAAACGGTGCAATCCATGTTCTGTGCACATTATTCAAATTTGTAGCATCATCGGCAGCAGAGGCAGAATTAGGAGCATTATTTTTTAATGCAAAAGAAGCAAAAATCATGAGACTTACCCTCCAAGAATTGGGGCACCTGCAGCCAGCAACACCAATCCATATCGACAATTCTACCACAGTCGGCATTGTGAACAACACCGTCAAACACCAGAAGTCTTGAAGCATAGAAATGCGCTATTTCTGGCTCCTCGACGGCAAAAATCAGAAGTTATTTGCCTTCAAGCACCATCCAGGCGAAGAAAACCTTGTTGACTATTCAAGTAAAGCACACACCGCACCATGTCATTATCATCGTATGGTGCACCCTCTCTTCCTTCACACGAACAAATCACCTCATGTGTTGATGCGTGCAAAAATGCCAAGTGAGCAATGAGGGTGTGTTAAGAAGCCAGAACACTTACATACAATCAATATGTAAGTCAGCTCCACCTTCACGTAATTGCTCCTTACCTACTACACACATAAAGCAACTGGCAAATATTCCAGCTACTAATTCCACTGTAGGAATACTACTAGCAACTGTAGGAGGCAAGTCCAATCTGTTCGGACATGCCAATCTCTCTGTACATATGTTAGACACTATTTGTAGCATGAGTAAGAACTCATAAATTAATCAGTTTGTCTGAACCTGAACAAATAGGTGTACCTAACAACAATACAGTTCTCCAGGGACAACTACCAGTCTCTTGACAACCTGTACATCCCCCAGTATGAACTAAATCACATGATATCACTTCCACCTTGACTGGATCTCGTTTCTTGGTACCAGTGATAAAAGGATTGCCGCTCGCAATTTTATACTTGCAGTCACACTTGAGAGAAACACATGTCCTGATTCCAGTTCCCTTTTTAGACAGTTTACCGTGGCATTGGCAACACCATCTGTAGAGGATGTACTCAGGATACTTGTTGTCTGGGGTGAACTTTCTGTAATCGCAGAGGTAATTGTTCTTTCCATTGTAGGTATCAATTACCACCTTCATTTCCTCTTCATCTTCCAATTGTGTACCAACCTTGAATGGGGCATCTGACATGGGTGGAAGAGTTGGCACAACTGCATACGTAGTGATGGTGTTAGATTTGGGGGATGATATAGATGCTACTGTCGGTGCTCGTGCTACATTATTAGAAATGGTCGAATCATTTGGAAGATGATTGTCACTTGAGGTGCCATGGGGAGTAGTTGGACATCTCATTCTGCCCAAATATTCCCCCAATATTCCCTTACATCTTTTCGGGTATCTATACTCCTATGTAAGGCACTAAACTCGGTACTAAATACAGCGACCAGTATTCTTCACACATGTGTAATTTTTTTGAACAGATGTTTCTCTCAACGCCGTCCAATATGTAATTTCAACGCCCAGGGTGGCGAGCTCCGAAAACCAAAGAGGTCCAAAAAGCAAAGATGAAATCACTGAAAGTCACACATAATATTGCTGCTATGTGTGACAGAAGACATGTATGCAATACTTGCTGTCACGGAATAAATACCAAAACTTGATACAGCAATACTTTTAATCTTGATGGGCTCACATATATCCCAATCAATAGCTTTTATGTCAAAAAGATAAGATCTAAAGATCTTGAGGCGTTTCCCGCCAAGAGGGAGTGACAGAGAGCCTTTCATTTTTTGTTCTAATGTTTTCGATCAGGATTGGTAAGTTTATATCATTTTAGGCTTGATTACCTCGATATCCGCTGTCTGACACCCAAACACACCCACCTTCATCACTCTCATTGCCACTTTTCTCTCGATGCACAAACATCAACCATCAACCGTCAACCATGATGTCGGAGCTTCACCAGGCTGCCCCTCCTTAACCACCAGGCCGATTCTTCGTCCGAAGCCACCCTCTCCATTGCCACAGCACCGGCCATCATCTTGCTGCCTCCTCCTCTCTAATCGGCTCGTTTGTTCCCTCCTCCGCACCGTGGAGGGACGAACATGTCGTGAGACACCCCCGCACTCTCTGCACCTTCTCCAGAGACGCTGCCGCAATCCAAACCACCTCTCCATCGCACCGCAGCACCGGCCATCAACGCGGCCCCTTCCCTCCTCTCAATTCGGACGTTTGTACCCCCTCTGCATCGCAGAGGTCCAAGGTTAAGGTATTGATTTACTGTTTTGATGTGTATCTTTGTTATTTTGAGTTGATTGCGTTTGATTTGCATTGCACCTGCACCTGCACCACCCGCCATCAACTGCCAACGCTGTTCGCCCGCGCCTCTCTCCTCCCCTCTCAATCCTGCCATACGTCCCCTTCACATCTGAACTGTACGAGATCCTCCAGCGATCGACTCTCTGCACCTCGCGTGGAGGCTACCTGCCCCCCTCGCGATGGGCACACAGGCTGCAGGCCGCTTTCTGCCTTGCTGCCCCCACTCGAGAGCACTCGACAATCAACTGTCTGATTGCTTGGTCTGGTTTATTGCTTTTATTGTGTGTTTGGATTACTTTATTTAATTGCATATCCCATCGCATTGATTTGCAAATCTGCATTGATCGCCATTGCCGTTTGCCGTTGTCTGTTCCATGAGTTAGGGTGAATCTTAGTGTGGGAGTTAGGGTCGTGGGTTGTTCATCGTGTTCTATGTTTTGTCTCTGTGTTCTATGTTTTGTCTCTGTGTTCTATGTTTTGTCTCTGTGTTTAGGTTCGAATGATTTTTTCCCATTCAATAGGATTTTATCACATTCGTATTTTTATATCGCCAAACAACGCTCGTTTTATTTTGATGATCACATACATGTGCTGTTTGGATTCATCTGATGCATGTTTGTTTATTTGTTGTATTGTCGTTTGTGTGAACATCATTGATTTGCTACCTAAACCACAACTAACCTGACCTAAGGATCTCTATGACACAACAACCCGCTCGAAGGATCGAGTGATCTTGCTCCTTAATGGGAATACACGACAATTCACTTGGACATACGCAACAAACTAGATAGCATTATTTTGATTTGATTTGTTATTTTGATTGCATTTGTATTCTTATGTGTTTTGATTTGTGTTGAACTGATTTGGTTGTGCGGCACAAGTTGTCTGATCAGTATTGTTCTGAGTGTTTTTCATCTTGGTTTGATATTTTGATTGCAATCTTCATGTTCACTTCTAAAGCCATCGGAAAGCCCTTCATCCCAACCCAGTTCTCAACCTTTTGAGTCACCGAGCAGTCAGCCTTCTTCTATGGTACGTCCTCGTGATTCCTCATATCATTTAAGTTACTGTACTATTGCTGATTTCTCTGTGCCAGCCTTCCAAGAATCCATCAGAAAGTCCTAGCAACTCTCCAAGCGAGGAAGCGTCAGAGTCATCTTCTTCTACTCCCGGCAGCATGCCATCCGAAACACCCTCCACCATGCCTTCCAAGAATCCACCCTAGCTAATCCAGTAAGATTTTTACTGCTTTATCAATTTACGTTGCTACGCTATTCTAACACCAGTTGTCTTTCACGAAAACTGCTAAATCATCACTTGCTACACAGCTGCTACATTTTGCCACTGACTGCATGCTGTTTAATGATTTGGACTAAACCTAAAATTTTCACATTTAAGGTTGGTATTTTTCAGGCCAGTTTAGCTTACAAACCACCCATGTGTTGACTAAAATTTTGTTTTGCTTGCTCTGATACAGCAGTTGTGTTATTTTCTCCATTGTAAATTTATACTCCACCAACCAACAAATGGCCCAACCGCCTCACCCACAGCCTCCCCAGAAACTGGCCCACTCTGACCTACCACATCATCAGCAACTAAACCAACTGTTGCTACTAGTACACCCACCCTGACAACTAGCCCAACTATCTTTCCCGCACCTTCCCCAACATTTAAGACTGTATCACCTATATCCCGTAAAACCTAAAATGGCGCCACCCTTTGACGGATGTTGCTACTAGTACACCCACCCCGACAACTAGCCCACATTTAGCCTGAATGTCTCGCCTACGGCCTCTCCATGGTTTGTTTTACTTGTCTCGTTTCGCTGCTTGGATACAACAGCTGTGGTATATTTCTCAGATGATTGTTATTTATACCCAATCGCCAATGACCGACCCAACTGCATCAGCTAAGCCGACAGCAAACCAGACCCAACAGATTGCCAGCATTCTATGCCCTGGCCACCCTTAGCGCATACAGCCCCCCCCCCCATGGTTAGTTTCACTTGTCTCATTCAATGGAATATGATACCGAATCCAACAACATCACGTCATCCAATAGAGATCAAAATCAAACGGAATCACACCTCTCTCAGTTGTTCTCCATACCCATGAATTGGTCCCTGGATTCAGCCTTCATTTGTAACAGCGTTTCTTGGCTGTGATCATTATGTTTACTCACTCTATTTCTTTGTTATTCCATTCCGAACCCACCACAGCAATCCTGTGGCGAGAAAATCCGACTATGCAATTGCAACAAATCCATCACCAACATACGTACAAAGAGTACTAGGTATTTTATCAGATTGAATCTGTGTTAATACCTCATCAACTCAATTTCTCATTTTACTTTGTTTGTGTTTCAGCAATGATCCTATTTGTCACACGACATGTAATAGCAATCATGTGATGAGAGGACGTGTCTCTGACTCCAAAGGGGGTCATGGTGCTGAGGAAAAATCCGACCACACAATTACAACAAATCAATTGCCAACGTACGTACAAAGAATATTAGGTATTTTATCAGATTTCATATGTTTTAATACCCCCTATTGACTCAATATCTCTTTCTACTCTGTCAGCAATCCCGTGGCGAGAGAACCTGTCCCTGGTTTCACGAGAGATGTATGTGCTGATCCCATTTATAGAGATTCAGAACATGGGCCGTGTATGCATCAACAGCCGGGTACAAGATCTCCCACTACAGGCTGTGCAAAGATAATGTCCTGTTCAAAATCTCATCATCCAAAAGCCCCCTGTCTCCAAAAAGGCAACTGCTTCACAGAGTGCACGTAACGAGGCAATGGCCGCCAGATCACTGAAGCGGAAATTGGATCTCCAAAAGGCCGTTGTAACTTTGATTGGCAATGCAATAAAAAAACTCCACCGTACCCAGCACAAAGAAAAGCCTTCTTTCCATCAAATGCCGGTCTGTGTATGCTGTGATAACTTCAT
>JALLPI010001175.1:0-11469 GCA_036939935.1 Cyclotella atomus
TATGGGCCAAATGGCGTTTTAAAAGTCCAAATGAATTGAACTGGAAAATGTAGTACTACTGGGGACCAGGACCCACCAACCATGCAGATTACCCTACCAAAGCTCATCTGGACATCTACCACGAGTCCAAAAGACCCACACACGCAGGCCAATCTTGTTTCACTTTCCTGTTCTCCATCAGAACTTTTACACTCACTCTGCTCACTGCAAGGGTGTTTTGAGAGACAGCATCATCACACTTGACTCACACTTGTTGTCACATGCACGACTGCCTCTCATTTCTCCAGCATGCAAAGCACGTTCACTTCTTCACAGCCAATTGTTGTGAACATCATGTTCACACACCATTACCTTTCCAATCGTAACGTTATTTTAATACATCTATCATAAATTAACGACGTAACTAATACCACCACAATGGTGCTCCTTTACAGAGGGTGGTATCGGGCATTTTGGATTCATACAGAATGCCAGGCATTTCAGCAGGGTTATCAGGGAACGGGAGGGAGGCGGGTTCAGGTTCAGGAGCATTGTCGTCAATGAGAGGACTTTGCTTGCACTCTTTGTCCCAATCAAAAGTAACATTATGTCGATCAGCGAATGTGAGGCGGCCAGTGTGCTTATCCCGTTTTCCTAACCGCTCAAGCTTTTTGATGACGGGGTCAGGCATTGGGAACTCAGTGAATTTCTTTCTCTTGATGATGGTGAGAGTGTCAAGGTTGAAGAATTTGAAAGTACCTTGGAAGTTGCCAGTGGGGCCAAGGCAGATGCAGTTGCAAGTACGCAATTCCATAGTGTTGGTAACGGTGGAGTTGGGGTCGTCATAAACGATGCAGTATGAGCCAAACTGGGCAAAGCAGTGGGTCTCAAAATCAAGTTGCCAGCGTAGAACAATCTCACGAGGAGAAAATTGATCAGACACACCCTGCTTGTCAGGATACGCATTCAGGGACATGACAAACATGATGACAAGATGTTTGATAATGATAAGTGGGAGGAGCTTGGGTTTTATATCAGAACGTGTGTTAAATACCCGTCAACCGTCCCAGTTTTCATACCGAATGCGAATGCAAACACATGCACATCACTGAGACTCACCTTTGCATTAAAGAATTGCCCAAGTAGAAATCATCCGTGTTGACGAGGGAGGGCATCGTCGCCGTTTGGAGTACTTGGATTGTGCAAAAAGTACTTTCTCCCAGCGACAAAAGACCACTTTGATGGACTGCAAGATGGAGACTTGAACAGGGTTGTGCTTTGAGACTCGTTGGTACCGAACATTTGATTTGGATGGGGATGCGATGTGCCCGTGCCCAGATGATTCTGAAGTACTTGATCTGGCTGAAGGGTACTTGCTCGGAATGGCGCAAGGCAAATCTGAGAGAGGCACTGGTAGGTATCCGATTCAGAATCAGAGGTAAGATGGCATTTCTGGCTCTGTGAATGGCCGAGCCACGATGATGAACTGAACAAGGACCGACCGAAGTGCCAATGGAGAGAGATGATACGTGTGGTGGGCGCGTTGGTTCGCGTTCAATCTGAGAATTTTAGGGAAGGGTGTTTTGGCAATATTCACGATGGTACTTCTCGAGATTGAAAAGGGGGGGATGCTGTTCCCGACGTCGGGCAGTAACGATGGAGAAACGATGGGAGGTGGATGAACGACGACGGGGGGAAGTGGGCGTCGATGAGAGCGATTCGAAGTTGTTGTTGATGATGCCGATGCTCATTGGAATATTATGAGCCGCTGCCTGACCCCTCCCCGCTGGCGTTGCTCCTATCATGCGCCATTCAGACCAGCCATGCATGATTCGTCTCATTGTTTTGAAGAGGTTTTTGATTGACAGCGTCGCTCTCACACTGAAGAGACCGAGACCGAGAAGAGAATGTATTGAGATGCTAAAAGGTAATCAATATAATATATTCACTCTTGTACCTTTAATCTGTGTAAAAAAATAGAGAGAGAGTAGAGAGGATCTCACGTGTGGAGGTAGTCTCCCTGAACTCGCCTGGTCGTTCTCGCCTTTCTCCTCTCTTCTTTCCTTTTGTGCACTCTTTTCTCTCCAAACATGGTCGCGTTTCTCCTTCCATTGCTGCCAATGCTGGCTGTTCTAGAACGTTTGCCGGTCGATCTCTCTATGACAAAAAACGGTGTACCGTCAAAAACAATAATCGCGCCAGCCAAACAGCAGCAAACGGTGACATTGAACTGGTTGGCTTCATACAATGATTCAAACTATTGGAATCTACCGAATGGTGGAGTCACGTTTGAAAAGCAGCTGCTGATAAGTGTAGAAGAAAAAGGAACGAAGTCGGTGCTGCGTCTATCAAACCCCGTGTTTCTCGGAAGGTATCGTATTTTTAGTGATGTGTTCTTCATCTGAGTTAGTGAAAGTATGCCTAATCACAATGGACACTATTGCATATGTACTGTTTTCATTCAGTGGGGGCAGTGGAGCTGTGTTTTCTTTCAGAGTAGACCAACCAAATCAGTTTGTGCACATCAACAATCAAGTTGCAATCAAAGTTAGCTGGAAGGCAAGTCGGTCCACGGTAGAAAATGAATGCAACATCTTGAGAACATTAGAATCAAACAATGTCCCTCATGTAGAGAGATGTCTTGCACAAGTACCATATGACGAAGGACGTATTATGATTGCACTACGACCTGTGGTAATGGATAGAACTTCTAGTCTTGCTAAGCTTAGTTCAACTGCTCAAGAAAATGCAATACGACAAGTTGTAGAGACAACGATAGGCATGCTACTCGCCAATGTCATCACTGTGGATCTGCAGCCGCTAGTTTCTGATACTGGTGATGTTCTCTTCATTGATTTTACAGAAGCAAAGCAATTATCGTCCCCACCATCTGCCAGTGATTTGAATGGACTGGTTGGATTTTGTAATGAAATATTAGCTTTGATCCCCGTAGAGTGTAGAGACAAAGCAACGATACTCTTCCAGCAAGCACTTCAAGATATGGAAAAACGGGGCTTCACGTTGGAAGATGAAATCTACACTATTGTGGATGGCATTTTTCTTGGTGGTTCATGAGGCAATGATGCAGTTTACTCCGACAAGTGTAACCAGCAGCTTTTACACAGTCCTACGCATGTATCGATTAGTCTTAATCAACTTTGAATAAAGTAACTGAATCCATTTTCATTTTGGCGACATTCTTTGTCCAAATTTGATGAGCCAACAACGCCCAGTATTCGCATACTCCCGGAGTTACCACTCCATCCGCACCTCAACAACCGACATCATTGTTTTCCGTCCTCAATACCTCTTACAACTGAGCCATGAACGAAGGTTTCATCATAAGAGGACTGACCTCCTCCCTCCTGATTACCCTATCAATCAATCCATACTCCACCGCCTCATCAGGCTGAAGATACTTCACTCTTGCACAATCATCAATCACAGTCGACAAAGGCTTCCCCGATGCCTGCGCAATAAGTTCGCACGATGTACGGCGATTGTGCGCCACCTCTCTGGCCCTAATTGCAATATCACTAGCCTGTCCTCTAGCCTGAGACTTTGGTTGATTCAATCGAATAGTTGCGTTGGGCAATGCAGCCCGTCCACCCTTTCTACCCTGAGATAAAATCATGGCAGCTGCACCAAAAGCCTGTCCGATGGCAATTGTATCGACTGGAGGTCGGATGTATTTCATAACGTCGGCAATGGCGAATGCTTCTGTTTCAAACCCAACAGCTTGTCCCTGGGCGGTGGTCGTTCCACTACTGTTGATATACATGGTTACAGGTTTGAATTGATCTTCATAGTTCAAGTAGAGCAGTTCGGCGATAACAAGCTCGGTTACTGCGGGAACGAGGGGCATACCAATGTAAACTATGCGGTTGTGAAGAAGGAGGGAGGGGAGATCTGGAGGGGGACCAATTTGGGATTGTGCTGCAAGTAACAATATGTATGTGAGGAAAATGAAAGGGCACAAATAAATCACACGGCATCCAAAGAAGAAATGAAGTTTGGATTGAAAAATCAAGATGACTTGAGCAGCTGCAAGCTAGATTGGACATTGATCAACCTGTCCACGTTCTTAGATACCTCAAATGTTGCATTCAATTGCAGGTGGTCAACATAAATAATGGGCAGATGAATACAGCGGCTTTCTTTCTAATAATAAGCAAGCAAATGCATCCAGAGCGGCAGCGCAGCAGCAGGCCGAATTGAGCAACGAACTGAGTAAAAAATCAGCTCTGATGTGTTATCATATGGTTTTATGTGTCAACTTCAACACCAAATCAGGGATCGGACTAATCAACACAGATCATCAACTCTCTCCCGAATATAATAAAACCAAACAGATGTTTTAATTTCAATCACATCACCAAACTCCCACACAAAGAACATCAAGCGACGACACACCAGAGTTACTACGATCCGGAGAGGCAGCAGCACCGCCACTTCCAGGACTCGGAGGAGCCATGTTCATTTCGCGTAAATTTTGCAGTAGATTCTTTTGCATCGAAGGAGAGAAGGCTTCGACAGCGGGGCTGCAAAGGCCTGCTAAGAGGGGGCTGAGGGAGAGCTTCATGGTGCCGATGTGACGACGCAAGTGAAAGTTGTTGAGGAGTAGGGTTCGTTCTTGAGTTACGGGAACTAAGTGTAATTAGTGAGAATTATAGGTTATGAGTGCTGGAAAAGCGAGAAGATTGGCAAGCTTGCTTCTTGCTTGCTTTGGCCTTGCCTTTGGCTTTGGGCACTAACTCCCACCAAAGGCGCCGACGATGCCGATGGTTGCTGATGCCGAATACATCTAGATAGCTTTTCCTACACTAAGTAGCTGAGTGCATTCATTAAGATCTATCCGAACTGCAGCATGTTCATGTCATCAATCTTTCGATCATCCAAATGCGAAGCACCGCCAAGCCCACCACCCCTCCCATCCACAGATGGATCATCCGAAGGCGCCTCCAGTACTGCACCTCCACCACCCCCAGATGCCATCGCCGAAGCAGCCGCCGCAGTCTCCTCCTGTCCCAACCCCGGACCACTCGAATCAGCCACCTGGGACACCCGTCGCTTAACATCACTAGACACCTATGACGGAGTCCGCGTGGACATTTCCAAGCAACTCTCTCCGTACTTTGCATGTGTACACAGTTTTCATCTCGGAACTTCCATGTTGCCCGATGGTCGGAACAGCAGCTATGCATTTACAACGCAAATGAATGATGAAGAAGGGTTTAGTATGGCGCGTGTCGACCCGGAACGACAGAGTGTCGATGGGCGGATTCATCGGGCGTTGTTGGGGGGTGTAGCCATGGCGAAGCTGCAGGCTTCGTTGTCGAATGAGGGGAGTAATGATCAACTTTTGGGTGAGGTGGATTTGGGTGCGCAGACTTGGACGGCTAATTTGAAGTATGGAAGTATGGGCGGGGGTAATGTGTTTGGTATGAATTATTTTCAGTCCATAACGCCCAAGTTGGCAATGGGTGGTGAGGGCATGTGGATCGGGGTCAATGGCAATATGTTGAGTAGTTATACGGCCAAGTATTCATTCGCCCCGGTAAGAAGTGAGGGTGGAGAGGATGGAGCTGGTGGCGATGCTTCGAGTTATCTGGCGGCTACCTACAATGCAGGTCAGGGTATGTTGAGTCTGGCATATAAACAATCGATTACGGCTCAAAGAGTTACTGTGGGAGCATCGTTGGAATGTTCCCCGGCTACTTTGGATTCGCAGGTAGTCGTTGGTGCCGAGTTTAACCTTACCAGGAGTAAAATGAATGTTTGTGTTGATGGAACCGGAAGGATCCAGTCAGTACTTGAGGCAAAACTGGGAAGAGAGCCAGGAAGTCCAGCATTGAATTTTGCTGCTGAGTTGAACCATGGTCAAGGCCTTATGAGATTTGGATATGGTTTGAATATTGGAAGTTAGACTGTTGAAAATTGTTGTTCAGGTGTGGGTAACATGGAGCTACAATGTTTTGCGTTGCAATGCTAGAATCAATTAGACACCATATTACTTAACTCTCTGTTTGAAAAGGCAATCACAGTTTGATAAAACTATGTCTAAAGATTGAACTTTAAAGGAGATTCTATCTTCACCCCTGGAAGTGCTATTTCTGAAACAAGCGAGTTACACAGCAGTTCTTGGCAACTAGAGGTACCTCACCAAATCTCATCAACAGTAATGTGTTACTATTATTTCTTCATGCAGTATCAAACATTGAAATTCAACCACACACAAATCAACCACTACTTCTTAATTCCATCAATCTATTAAATACTAAGATTCAAAGACAATCCCAAGTTACCCGGTCCAACACCATTAGTAAACCCATTCGGCCCAAGCATAGGAGCATACTCATCAGGAACACAACTCATTTGCACATTGAACCTTCCCTGTTGATAACTCCCCTGCAAATTAAAGTTGGTATCTGGAATACGGTACGCGACTCCTGCATTCCAGGGACTGGATTGGCCATAAAGCTGCTGCTGGAGTTGTTGAATCATTTGCTGTTGATGTTGCAAGAATTGCATGGCGGTGCTCTGTTGTTGAGAGGATTTGATTTGGGTTTCGGTCAGTTTCTTTGTGGTGGATGCGAATTCACTCATGATACTTTGGAGGTGGGTCCTTTCTCCCTCATAGCTCCAGCTGGAGTTTGGTGGAGTGGAGGCTTCGGCGTTTCTCAAAAATAAGGCATCGGCTGCAAGCATGGCTTCATAATCACTGGCATCTGATGCTTTACTGGCTCCCCTGTACTGAGATAGAGCTTGCTCTCTTAAGAGAGCTAATTGACGCAGGTAGAGTACTTCCAATTGAGCGTCCAAGTTGGCTTCCAGTTCCTCGAGCTTACGAGCATAAGCAGCAGAGACGGCTGCGTTGTCATCTGCGGATGGAGCAGAACGACTGAATTCCTCGAGAGCAGATTGAGTGATGGAGGAGGCTTTGGCACCGAAGTCAGGGATGGTGGATGATTCGTCTACAATCTTTCGGCGCACTTCTTCGATCTGCATTAATTACGTATGCATGATAAACGATGAGAATCCATCAGCTAAGTACAACTTCAATTCATTTACCCCATTTGTCTACGAATAGAACAACGCGTTCATGTATATTGCTAGCAGCAGCAACGCACCTTTCTAAACGCCTTCTCGAGCACATCAGACTTGACGCTCTCAAACTTGGTCTCGTATTCATTTGCACCTCCACGAACAGCGAGGACAAAAGATGGTGGCTTGACCGCCGAGCCACTCCTTGCACTCCACGAGGCGGTGGCTGTGCTAATGGATGTGAGTAAGAGGGCTACAGACGTCTTCATGGTTACTTTGTAACTTCCAGATGTCGGTGATGTTGGGTGTTGGGCACTGTGTTCTCCACGTGGAGACGGACCTTATCTACTCTGCATAGAACTACCTACATGTAGTGACTGATGACTTCTAGCAATGACTTTTCTCATCAAACGACCACCCGCTCTCCGTTCCCCCTTTTCTCTCTCCTCTCTCCCCTCTCCCCAACACCCAACCATGACCGCCGCAAGAAATGGGACAATGGGACCATCCTAATGGATCCACGACACATGGCACTCACAGGAGTGTCCTAGAGACATAACGAGCCTATCTTGCATCGTATGTCGCAGATGAACTGTGTTTCATACTGAATCTTCGAAAAGCATTAGCTGTCAAATGATGACCGATCATCAACACGACGTGCAGTGGTACTCAATTCATTGTACGATCTTGTCCTTGGAATGACATTCTATTTACATCGCTAACATTGGCTACAAATCGAGGAAAGCTTGTGACTGTTGCCCACCTCCTCCACCATGTACCTCAAGACATTGAAAATGCCACTATCGGTGAAATGACATTTTGTGGACATATTTGAGATACTTGATCAACGTCTCTATAATCTCATTTACAATTACGTTCTTCGATATTATCAAAATCGATTGAGCTCATAAAATTGTTTTGACAACGATCAATCTCAGCCTTCCAACCAACTACAAAATTATTGTTTCTCCATCCTTCAACCTCAACT
This sequence comes from Cyclotella atomus, assembly GCA_036939935.1. Lineage (NCBI taxonomy): Eukaryota > Bacillariophyta > Thalassiosirophyceae > Thalassiosirales > Thalassiosiraceae > Cyclotella > Cyclotella atomus. Next base: position 8,012 of record JALLPI010001175.1, read on the forward strand.
GAACCATGCGTATTCTCTAGTCTTCCTTTCTTTTCACCCTTGTTGATGGACATGGATATATGGCCTCTCCTCGTTCTCGCAACTGGCTTTCTACACCTGGTCAGGATGGTGTTAACACTGCTGCCTCTGGGAAACCTAATGCTGAGTACTGTGAGCATTGTTTGAATACTAACGATCCGTAAGAAGACTATTGATGAATTGTTCTTTCTTTTCTATCTGGCCATTCATCCTTTATCTTTGCTCGTATTACTACACAGAACTGCTGGAAGCTGCAGCGTGACAAGTTATAACGACTACAATAACTGGGTCGATTCTACTGGCAACCCGATGCCTTTCACTCCCCAAGAAGTCTATACCGAGGGAGATACCATCAATATATCTTCGAACATGGCGACCCATCATAATGGTCATATTGAGATAATATACTGTGGTCGTAATGAAAGTGGGGGGTTTATACTCCCGCTGGCTTCGATGGAAACTACCTGACGTTCGTAGAAGATGTGGGCGTCTACAATGCCCAAGGTGTGCTTATGGACCCAGCCGATCCATCTGAGAACTGGCTGAAGATGCCACCTGATATCAGTTACCCGGAGCGTGGGCATTTGTCTGCTGGGCAAAGTGCTGGTTTTAGGTACTACTACACCATGACTTTCAAGCTTCCCTCGGGAGTTTCGGGTGATCGAATCATGCTTCAGTGGAAGTACATCACGTGAGTTTTGTCTGTCATTGCTCAGCTTGTTTATCACGTCACAATACTCATTGTTCAATTTGCCTTCTTCACAGAGCCAACAGCTGTTCACCTTACGGATACATTGAATACTTCTCCAACCTTTCCACTCCCACCAGTCCTACTGGAGCGCTGGACTTTCTGCAATCTGCACTATAGATCATGTTATGAAGATGGAACATGTATCTCTGCCTTCAATAAAGATGGGGAAAGAGGAACGAATATGCCAGAGCGGTTTTTCGACTGTGCTAAAGTTTGATCCTTCCTGGTAACGGCACTGGTACCACAACCACTGCTGCAACGGCTTCGTCTTCAACCGCTTGATCGACCACTACAGTAACTTCTACTAACACAACTCAGGCCGGAGCTGGGTGCTGCACCATTTATTTCAAGTCATGTTTGCCCACTGTGACAGGTTGGTGCTCTGAGAGCGAATCAAATTGCATCAACGAATGCAACAACTGGTGGCTACCTAACGGCGCTGTCACTGGATGCACGGCTTGCTATGAAGCTTGTTTGGCTGATTCGGAATGCTGTGTGCCTGGAACTTGTGTTGATGGAGTTGTAAGTGAACAAAACCTGCTTTTACTGTCGCTCAATTCTGCTCGTTTCTCACCAACTAGCTCTCGATCATTGATCATAGTGCCACGAGCCTTCGACATCTAATAGCTCGACAACAAGCAGCACGGACGTGTCTACAACAACCACTGCATCGTCTGTCCCTAATAGCTACTACAGCTGGAATAACAAAGAGTACACGCAACCAGAAAACAAGTATTGCCACAGCAGCCAATTCAATTGTGAGGGAAATTGTAGTGGAGTTTGGATAACCACAACTGTGAGTTCCACTAAATCTGTGATTGATATTCATTGCCTGCGTCGGAAGCTCACTCATATGTCTCCTTACAGACATCAACCACTGCATCGCCTATGTCTACCGATTATTCGTCTACAACTACTACAACTACTGGCACAACTACCGGTACTTTGAGTGAAGATGTGAATCATTCAGAGAGACGTTTGTATATCATTTATCTCATTGTCTCGGTTGCCCATTTTTCATGTGTCATGTGTCAAGTCTTCAACAACCACTCAAGATGTTAGCAGTGGAATGAAATGCTCGTATGGTGCTCAAGTGCTTTTGACCGTTAACGCTCTTTATAAGATGGATGATATCACATACATCGTTTTGTCTGAACCCACAACTCTTGCAGTGATTGCTTCGGGGGGTGTTGCTGGCAATGGCGACGTGGTCTATCAGAAAGTCAAGCTTATGGGATCATGGCTGCGGCACTTGCCCTTGCAGACATGGATTCAGATGATCTATTATAAGAGGATGTCATCGAAAAGTTCTATGGCTATTACAATGGATGGAAGACAATGTGCAAGAATTCCTCGGCTCCTTGCCAAGAGGTGAAATACTGCAAGTGAGTACTTTAGTTGTCTTTCCGTGAGACATCATTCTGGATTTGACTAACAAATTGTACCTTTCTTGCTCAGTGGATCTCCGTGCCTACCTGGCTGGAAGCATAGCGGTGATCTTTTGTCTGAGATTGGATCTGGCGCTGCACCCGATGGTGATGTTGATGCAATCGTCGGTATGATCATTGGAGTTAAGGCACTCGAACGCGTCAGCTTGACTCCCGAATGGCAGGTTCGTGTGGACGAAATCAAGGATTGGGCTGACAAGAGTTGCACCAGCTTCATGACTTATAACACGGTACTTTCCAGCAGCGGAAATCATCGTCTGCTCAAGCTTGGTAGCTGCTGGGGAGGATGGGACTCTAACGGAAACAACCTATCCTATCACACTCCTGGACATTATAGAATGATGAGAGACTTTCAGGCTTCCATCAATTCTGGTAATCAGCCTTCCTCAGATGACTGGAACATGCTGATTGATACCTCCTATATGTTTCTGAATGTTGCCCAGTGTCCTTCAGGAACTGGCTCGGGACTCGTTCCAAATTGGGCACTCGTCCAAAAGTACTGATGGCATGTCTCTTGAGGCTCGATCTGGCAGCTTTTCTGGCAGTGGAACTCCGAACTCCTCAATATGAATTTGGCGCTGAGCATCACGAACGATGTGGAGAGTTGCATTTGACACGCTCGCATACCCAGACGAGTCCGCAGCTCAAGCCGTCCCATTCCTTGATCCATTGAACACTAAACTGGGTGAAAGCTTTGATCCCAATGCTTTGAATGGTGTTATTTCCCAAGTGACTCGGTAAGCAATTCATTTTCGACATTTACAATACCAGAGTTCTGTTCATTGTTATGCTCAACCTGGCATCCATTATTCAGCTCCAATCATGTTCTCCTACTGTATCCGGTGTTTTTGGATCATGGCAGTGGGATGTTTCATGTTTGGACCGGTTCTAAGTACTCTTGCGGCCTGCGGCCTATGATAATCAAGATATGGTTGATGAGGCTTGCCGTAAAGTTGACAGCATTGGAGATCAAGAAACTTACTACTCACGTTCGTGGATGGTCCTTGCGTCAATGATGTTGAATGGCGCTGTTGCGTGATCTGGGCAAATCGTAAGAGGTGTTAATACATCAGTCACTACTTCAACTGGTACAGTGAGTTCATAGTACCAGTCATTAATTACTTTGACGCGCTATTTCTACTTTGATGCTTTATGACATTTTATTGCTATTCCTACGTAGATTGTGTAGATTTCTTGGACTGATCGGCAAGATACGTGACAATTTTTTGCCTGTAGAACTT
>JALLPI010001176.1:0-11458 GCA_036939935.1 Cyclotella atomus
GCTAGTTTGCCTGTTCAACATATCAATCCATACAATGGAACAATTGTAGCATCAGATGATTCCTATGAAGACGAGACAGTGAAATGTTCAAACTATATCAGTAATGCAATGCTCGAGCACAACAACATTTCCATTCCTTGCGATGGATGCCCAGATCCAAATAATAACCTTGTTGAAAATATTGGCGGCGGTTGGGTTTATTGTGGCAGTCCATGGCCAGTCGTATGTCGAAACACGGGCATTCATCACCGTCACTGTTCAAGTACAGACAGAGCTGGGATATTTATGCAAACTTTTCCATTGGCTAACTTGCCAACAGATGAATTGCCTAGCAATGATTCGAGAAGCGTTGCACTATCAATTCGCTTGCTAAAAGGATACGATGATGACTTTAGTCAAGCAGTTGTAGTAGTTTGGGTCAAGGAGACAACACCTACAAAAGCTGCCGCCTTGCTTGTTGATACCAAATGGGAGACCCATGCAACAGTCCTTGAGGATATTATGGTTGCATCATCGTACCCAATACCTTCACCCAGTGAACACGAAAGAATAAACTTGGTAGTTGCAATCATTCCCATTGATAGGCCAAATGATCAAGTTGTCGTGGCAAACAATGTCATGCTTGCTAGAACATGTAGACTCAATATACATTCGATATTGGGAGAGTTTATCTGATACCACATGCATTACTACTTATAAATTTATTTATTGCCGAGTTGACCAGTATCTATGCACCTGTGCACGCATTACAAAGGCCATAACTATCTCTAGAACAGCTTTCGAATCTGCTTGATGACTGCATTTGCACCATCTTTGATTATACTAAATTCATTTTCAAGGGACTCCTCATCTTTCTTCAACTCCTTCATTATGCCACCAAAATTTTTCTCTAACAGTCCTTCAAACGCTTCCAAATCTCGTTCGAACTCTTCGTTCTTGGTTATGCTATCTTTGAGTATTTCTAAGTAATCATAATCAGTTTCACTCTTTATGGCTCTTTTCTTGAACTCATCTTGAGACAGTGGTTTGAACTTGCCAGTGACTGGGTCTCTGTACATTTCACTTTCTCTTTTGAGCTTTGATATCAAGTCCTCTTTCTCCTCTACACGCTGCTTCAGTTTGTTGACAAACTCCTCAGATTGTGTGCTTTCAGAAGCTGAATTATCCTCAGATTTATCCGAATTCTTATCCAGCTGTTTGGCTTCCGACTCAATAGCTTCAATTTCTGTTATCATTGCTTGTGTCTCTCCAACGATTTGTTCCTCCACATCTATCAACTTTTCAGTCTCGTCTACTATCCTTTGTTCAGCAGTAGACAACTCTTCGTCAGTTTTGGTACTGGCATCTTTGATTTCGTCAATAAGCTTCTTTGTATCTTCGATTGATTTCGTCTCATCGTCTTCTTCCTGCTTCAGTTTGCTATCTAGATCTAGCTCTTCTTTCATCACATTTTTAACTGCCTGGGCCGTGTCTGCACCTTCGTCAGCAATGGCTACAAGTGGCAAAGCAAATGAACTGGAAATCTGTAGCAAAAATCGGCGTCTACCCGTAGTATCGTCAGATGCATTCGCAATATCTGGATCGTTCAACCTATCGCTCTTTGCAAATTGAGGTGGACGGTGTGATCTGCCTGGATCTATTTGCCATGCAGCCGATGGAGATACACAGGTGCAAAATAAGAGAAGTCGACGTGCCGCACCCATGGTCAAAGTGCTGGAGCAGAGCAGAGGAGGGATATCGTACAAATGAAGAGAAGTGGCAAGTTTGGAGGAGCTTGGCTTCTGGGTTCCCTCGCTTGATTCGCTGTGATGTGGGCTGCGTAGCGTGGCTGACGCTGAATGCTGGATTAAGTCATTTAGGAGGCTATGTCACTGAACTGAAGCTATTATTTTAGCACCAAAAAGGCCGAGAGCTACTTTTTCACCCTCGCTATTGAACATCCCATTTTCTACTCAATCCTACATCCAACACGCTCATCATTTCATCCTATCTCTTGCTTTCTCTCAGTCAATTCCAGTGTATCGTATCTCTCTACATAGTATTTCAACACGAATAAGTCAATCTCAAAGCAAATAGTGCAACTATTAAAGAAAACACACGAGCCTTTAGTAACTTTAAAGCCAAGTGGAATAACGAATGCAGGCAATGGGGTATTTTCTCGGATAAGAATCACAACCGATGAGTTGCCTGTTGTGTTGTGTTTGTATCCAGGAATCTTCACTCCTCCGCCACCAATCTATGCAATCCGAGATGCAGAATACATTGCAAACGAGCTCCCTCCGTCGTACTTCTGCAGTGGTATAGAGATGGACAACAATGCTTATATCATGAATCTTCAAGGAAGTGGGGGTTACATTGATGCGTGTGTGCTGAAGAGTCAGTACTGCGAAACAAGTAACTTAGATTCCAATCCATCTGCATGTGGACATATAGTTAACCATGATGCTAATAACCCGAACACCGAAGTATTCGACTTTTGTTGGGCTGATGTATTGCTGGATCGACATGATGAAGATGATGAACCATGTTACCAGTTACCAAATGAGATGAGAGCTGATGGTAAACCGTGGTACTTTGACAAGGTGTTACGCGAAATTGTTTCATTTCCAGAAGCTGAATCGGTTGGAAAATCTCAGCCTTTTGGAGCTGCTCTCGTGGCGACACAACCATTGGATAAAGATGATGAGCTGCTGCTTGACTACAAGCTGACTGAACCATATCCAAGTTGGGCTAAAGACTGGTACAACCAAACAGAAGATGCTTATATGTCAACCTACTAAGTCCAACCTCACATATTCAACCCTTTACAATGATCAAGCCAATAAGATTACCTGAATGCCTTTCTGAAATCATCTACCCTTTGCCTCATTTGACTCAAGTCAGCATTTACTTTGGCAGCCACATCTGAGCCCTTTTCTTGAAGTGCCTGAATGTTTACTGTCATTGATGAAGATCCATCGACAGTTCCATCACCTCCTTCTATGCCAAGATTCTCAAGCAGTGAAGGCTGTTCATTCCTCGGGATGCCTTTAAGATTCATGATGGTTTGGAAATCTGCTGCCATGGCATTGGTATCTATGGAGCAGTCCCATTGAGCACGGAACATGTCGATGAGCATATCTTTGGGCGAACCAACAAGTTTGAGCATTACTTCAAGCTTGCGGAATTCTTTGTTGACCATTTTGGTGTAAATTGCTGGCGCTATTGTGGAGCCTCCCGACAGGGACTTTGATGGTGGTGCAGTGGTATGCCGCGTGCCTGCAGCTTTCTTGCTGCTCTCTAAAACAGGGAGCTTGAGCAGTAGAGTCTTGATGCTATACACATCGAGTAAGAGCTGCTGGGTGCCAGCCTCGCTAATTCGTTTGAGACCCACCAACGTCCGGTAGAAGGCAGACGCAAATGCCATTGCAAATTTGTCACAGAAACTTCTGAAGTAAGATGGAGGAATCAGTTCTCGCACTTGTACAACAAACGGGTGGATAGTGAGGTTAATGGTCCGCACATACGAGGACTCTTCACCAACCATATCAAAGGATGACCAATTGGTCTTGGATATTTCTTTCAGTGGTGTGTCCAGCCGCTGCTCTAATCCAGATACCAGCACACGAATGCTCTTGGCAGTTACGTCCTGGAATGCATCTTGATCTTCAGACATGTCAACCTTTTCTTTGTATTTTGCACCTATTTTGTCACGAATGAGATCCTCCAAGGCTTCGACTGTGTCTGCACAGTATTCACAAGTATCAATAACATGGCAGATGGTGACTTCGTCACCAGAAGGAATACGATAAACAGTGGAAGCCTGTGACGAAGAAGTGTGCCCTGTTGTGCTTCCTCCAGCTTGGATGTTTGCCAACGCCAATTTCGCCACATTTTGAGATTGGGGCTGTGGTAACTTCTTTTCCAGGACCTTAGCATAGTCTCGTAGCTTCTTCTGAAAAGCGCGCTGGAGCAAAAAGAACGTCTTTTCTTTTGTTAAAGCAGTGCATCGTGTGATACTATTCTTCATGTAAATGAATAGATTGGTCGATGAAACGAAGACTGGTCGATCGCCACGAGTGTCAACTGTGTTGTCCGAGAGTGCATTGTGAAGTTGCTCATCCATTGTACGTTCTTCCAGTGCAACATACGGGGCCATGTGGTTGTCAAAAGTTACAGATGCAATGCCCACTAGCGGAGGAACTTCTCCTGTAACCCGTCCCACGAGATCATTGTGAGCACTTCCTGCTTTTTTCATTCTCTCATACTTGATACGAATGCCTTCTGCACTACCTGCTGCAACTGCCTTTCCTTGATCATCAAACTCCAATGCGTCTCCTTCTTCGCCCTTCTTGTCACCAGCCAGGGCTTCTGCAAATCGAGTACCATAATCTCTCGCTAACCATGCAGACATTTCTTTCTCAAAAAGAATAGTCTTCTGCAATGCCTTCAAAAGCGCAGTCACGGCCTTTTCTCCATCTACAACGCTGCTTTCTCCGCCAGCTCCGCCATGTGTTGAGGAACTGCTGATTCCATGAGTGGATGCACCACTGAGAGAGGCGCTAAATTTTGCACTCACAAGAGAACTACCACTGCTTGTAGGATTTGGATTGAAGGGAGCAATCCTGATTGTTGTTCCATTCTTTTTCAACACAAACTTCAAATGACGCGCCGTGCGTTCAAGGAGGCTTGAAGTAAGTCGGTAATGCATATTCCAATGAGGCGGGAAGACATTGTTGAACTTGAGTTGAAGTGAGCGCAACTTGTCTCGGTACCAAGCAAATCGTTTTTCGACTTGGTCAATAGACATGGGATTGATAGTGTCTGCGTCGGTAGAAGATTCTTTCTTGAAAGATTTTGGCCCAGATTTATTCTTGGCAGCAGGTGAGGGGTTGAATATCTCTTCATATTCCTCCAAATGATCAGAGACGAATTTTGCAATGAATTCCTCTTTGGACTCTGAACCAAGTGCTTCAATAACGAGGCACGCGTCAGCTAAAGTAGATTGGATCAGAGCAGATGAAGGGCCAGCTGCTAAATCCAGAGAAGAACTGCCGCCTTCTCCAGCATTATCGTCAAAATCATCACTTGACAGCCTCTGACTCTCTTCTGGAAATCCAACTTCAGTGAACAACTTCACAATTCCCTGTCTTAACTGACCACGTAACACCCCCACAGCATCTCTCACCTGCCTCATCTTGGGCACGCTACCCATATACCCATCAAAATGCGACAACAACAACCGTGTAGCATCAATCAAATGACTCGCCACCTTGTAATTTGGCACAGGATGTCTCTCTGTAATCATAGCCGCCACCCTAAGCTGCTCTGTTGCATGCAATAACATATGCAACCTCTTCAAAGCAGTAATAGTCCTCTGCAAATGACGTTTGGCATAATCCAATCTTTTCATATCTTTTGTGATTTGCAATACCGCCTCTTCGCTCTTTTGAGCTTGCTCTTTCACATCTTTGATCCTTAGAGCTAGTTGTAAAACTGCGTTTCGAGCGTGCATTACATCTTCGGCTATCATGGGTGCTAGTGCTGCTTGATTGCGTAGTGTGGTGGAAAGTGAGTCGTCTAGATGTGATAGACGAGATGAGATGGCACTTCTTAATGATGGGAGTGCAGTGATGAGCTGCTGTTCAGTTTCATAATGCTGATTCAAAAATGCGATGGGGTCAAAGTCTAGTTGATTTGCATTCTGTGCTGCGATTGATGGGGTGCTGCAGTCGGAGGTATTTACGAAACAAGTGTCAGTTGGAATTGCGAAGAGACAATTGCAGACTTGCATTGTCTTATAACTCGGCGGTGGCTTGTCTCCCAACGGGGAAAACACGTGAATTGTCATTGGCACAAACACAGCCTCTCTTCCTAATCGACACTGATATGTTAATGATGTCAAGACTGTCTCAACCAATGAAATGGCAAAACAGCTTATTGTGTACTTATATCTGATATGCTCATCTACTGTATTTCACTGTATTTCACCCACCAAGGATCACCAGACAAGAAGTGATGCAGAAATGCACAACGATCCCACAAAGATCCTCAGAAAAATAATAGAAGAGGCACTCACCCGACCTCACCCTCCTTCCTGGCGGCACCGTTGTACCGCCCTGCTCCCGAAGAATCAATGGCGTCCAATAATAATTCTGGATCTTTTCCTCCAATCGCCGCTGTTACGCCTGTGGATGAGCCGACCGAGGAGGTTCGGGGCGGTAGGATCGCCATGGTGGCTTCTGTCATGGTTAACGACTTCTGCAGAAGAATAGCACCACAACCCCAACGTAGGGGCGCTTTGTTACCTATTTATATGCGGCCCGAATTCATAACATGAGACAACAATGATTAACGAGACGAAATAGGGTCCTATTTTGTCCCGAATATTTTCTTTCCCCGAATTTCCTCCCCATTCCCATTCACATTAATCACATCCATCCACATCCCACATCCGCACCTCCACCATCACCATGAAGATCTACCTCTCGCTAACCTCCTCCCCCTCTTCTCCACGCATCCCCATCGATCTAGCCGATGGAACCTCCTCGTCATCCCTCCGCACCATGGCAGCCGACGCGACCAAAATCCCATTAACCAATCTCAAACTCATCTTTCGCGGTCGAATGATTGCCGATAAGAAAGGTAACAATGTCGTCGAGGAGTTCAAATTAGAAGACGAGTGCGTAGTTCATGTCATGGGAAAGGCTGTCTCCCAGCCTTCATCAGCGGCAGCTGCACCTCCTTCGGTCCCAGCCGTGGCGGGGGCATCGGTCACCATGCCCGCCGCAACAGTGCAATCCAACGCTAACGCCACGATCCAATCAGCCCTGACAACACTACGTCTCAACGATGCACCGACTTACAAAACCGCGCTTTCCACAGCATCCAAGCTCTTGAATAACATTATACAAAATCCAATGGAGGAAAAGTATCGCTCTATTAAAAAGTCAAATGCCGCATTCAACAAACGATTGGGCGGTGTGAACGGAGGAGAGGCGCTGTTGCTATCTGCTGGATTTGTAATTGAAGGAGATGTATTTGTATTGAGACCTAGTGAGGACGCCTGGCCTAAATTGGTTGAGGCGGGGGATGTTATTGGCAAGGCTTTGAGGGAGGCGGAGGCCAATTCTTCGGCTCCGATGAGTGGAACAACTGCTGGATTTGGCGCTCCTACTGGGACTGGGGCAGCAGGATTTAGTGGTGTCCCTCCAATTCCTAATATGGTAGGAATGCCTGGGATGGAAGCTGCGATGCAGAATATGTTGAGTAATCCTGAGCAGTTGCAGGCTATGATGAGCGTGAGTGCACATCTTGTGATATATGTTTATGTTCTACTCTTTGTGCACATCATGTGTCTGATTCTGACATGTATCTCTAGAATCCAATGGTACAACAAATGATACGAAATGATCCTCGCCTGGCCAACAATCCAATGCTTCAACAATCACTCGATGCTCTACAGTCTAACCCCGACATGATTAGACAATTCTCATCAATGATGAATGATCCAGGTGTTAGAGCCAACGTTTCTCGAATGATGCAGCAGCAACAACAACAGGCTGGTGGTGCAGGAGCAAGTGGGAACGCTGATCCATTTGCAGGAGCACCTGACGAAATGAGGAGACAAATGCAGCAATTGCAAGAGATGCAAAACTTTTTTGGTGGACAAAGTGGAAGCTTCAATTTGCAGCAACAGCAACCGCAGCAGCAAAATGGTCAGCAACCTTCACAGGGTTCCAGTAGTAGCACCAATAACGCAAATGATAGTGAGATGACCGAAGAAGAAATGATTGCTGAAGCTATTGCTCGTTCTTTGAGGGAATCTTAAGTATGCAAAGATGTAATGTATGTTTGAATGCACAGAGTCTATCGTCTTGTCTTACACCTATTTACAGTTAGCTACTGAGTGAGATGAAGAGCAAATAATGTAGTGTCAATGTATTGCAGAGGGAGTTATACGTTGTCATCTTGTGTTGTTGACTGGTTGAAGAATTGGTAACCACTCTTTCTGTACGTATCAAGATCACGAGCAGACGGGTCGTTGCTGACGGCTAAACCGGCTAGCAAACTCGTATCGCCAAGGCTGAGCATCTGGCGATGCCTGGATCGTGCTGATCCTTTTGTAGACTCGCTACCATTCCCTAATGGTATAGCTGTCTCGTGGGCTTTCACCTCACCCTTTGTTGCTGCATCTTTTTTGTCTTCTTCAAGACTCGAAGCACGTGCTACGAAAAATGCATTCTTTCGAGGACCTTTGTAGGGTTCGACGTCAGAGAATATGTCATTGCGAGCATTAACCAGCTGGTGCCAGTGTAGAACTTGAAATTCTTCACGCACATCAATGCCGTCGAGAGTTACAAAAGCCACGAATGGATCTTCTAGTATTTCCATGCCCTCTAACAGAGCGTTCAGACATAAAGACGTGACGATTGCAAAGGTGATGCCCATTGACAGCTGGCCAACATTCTATACTCAAATCATTGAGTGTAAGATATCAGTACCATGCAAGAGAGATGTCATTAAACAACAGAGGACGTTACTTACCACAGCAATCTGTGCATATGTAGGAGCAAAGAAAGGAGGCAGCAAGGTAGTGAAAAGTCTAGCAAATGACCGGAGCGTTTGGGGTGTTCGATAGTTCTTTATCATCCTCAAATTCTCTATGGCTTCACCCATGAACCTTTCATATTGACGTATACGAGATGCCTCGCCAGCTGGTAAGCCAGCTCGCTTGAAGTTCTCACAGAGAGCAGATAATCGAATGATCCGTTTGGTGTATAGACAGTCATATAGTCGGTAAGCCACTTCTGCTGTTCGTGCAGCTTCACGCCTTCCGCTTTTTGTCACTCTATGTCTGTGAAAGCAATGCAAATTCATGCTGAGATTTCATATGACTTGGCTCAAATACTTCACACTCATGTCAGGGCTCTGACCTTGATCTGGATGCAGTTGGCATTGTAAGAAAACGGCACAATTCGTCACCCATCTGGATCAGTTCTGTCAGTACATCGTCAGCATGTCCAACCCAATCTACTTTTGTCCCAGCTCTTCCTTTCTCTTTACCTTCAACATCCCAATCCCACAGACAGTGTGCAAGGTATAGTTGAAAGGCAAATGATCTGAATTTGGCAATTTCAATCAAAGCGCGCTCTCTTCTCTTGAACGCAATGCCAATAGTCAGTGAGAGAGGTGTGACCACTGCAAAGCCAAGCAGCACCCAATCAAATCCTCCTGCATTGAGGCCACTTGTATCCTATGTAATAGAATGAAAATGATGGACGTAAAAATGATATGTTACTGATGTAGGAGCACTCACGTTTGCGCATAATAATACTCACGTGCAAATAAATCTCATACCAATACATAGTAAGCCCCACGCTCAAAGTCAAAGTCAACAAGCTGCTCAACGATACCAAATAATACACGAATATCTTGAGAGCAGTGTAATAACCCAGTGTAAACAATACCAATGGCCTGCGTTCTTCTTTCATACGAGCGTAGCTCTCATCATTCTCAAGCGGTATGTCTCGATTGTATTGATCATATCGCACTTTGAGCGAAGCGCCGAAAGATTCAGACCGGGCATGGGAAGACCGAGCATTTATGAGTGGCGGTGGAGCAAGTCCCTCGCTGAGACCAACTACCTTTTCATCACGAAGTTGTCGTTGAAGAGGATCGTTTATGAGTGAATGTTGGACACCCTTTCTTTGTGTTTCGCTCATGTCTTTGTCTGATTTCTTTTTGTGGATGGATAGGCCCATGTTTGCAATTGGAGAATGACGATGGGTTGTGTAGTTCTTAGTGTCTCTTCATTGTCTCCGCCATGGCGATGGAGGCGATGTGCGAGATGTGTGATGCGCGTGATGAGGTGTGATTATTTATTATGATGTTCGCTCGGGTTCTGAGAGATTCGCGGGAATGTCGCTCATTCTGCAATTCAGGAGAAGTACAGACCTTTGGTGGTGGGAGGCTGAGTTGCAGCATTTCATCAAGAGAGGTAGATGGTACAGGCAGCCATTTTGATGAACATGTTGCTGCCTCATTTAACAATCAACTTAATGACAGAGAGGGAGGGCCGCCGCGAAAATTCAACCAGCAAGTCGGCCTGCTCAGCGGCGGAGAATCCACCAGCCAGTCTGAGACTTTTAACAATTTGCTTGCTGCAGAGAATCCACCAGCAAAACGGAGACCACAACAACAGGGGGAACCTCAGAACAATGTGACAGCGCTAAAGGGCGACATAACCTGTAATGAACCACGGGTACCAACCCCGTGTCATTGGGAACGAAGCAACGTACCTTGGGTACGGATAACAGCAGTAAAGCTAAGCAATAGACTTGATATATCTGTAATGGAGGTATTATGAAGTGTTTACTGCTGCAAACAAAGCAGCCAAAAGCATTGGCCATTTTCAGCTGTCAAACCACATCAATGAAATGAACAAATGATCCAAAAATTTCTTCGGTGAGACACCTTTCGAGACGTGGCGAACTTGGTGTCTCGTCTCGTAACCCTCAAGCTCGGGATTTCGAGACGAGATTTCCCCGCTGAAGTGAGTACGTAAAGCTGTAAAATAGGACATCTACTACTGTTGAGTTGAAATTCTCACGAATCTCATGGGTTCTCATTCAAGATCCCATCCGAGATCTCAGCACAATCCTCTCGTCTCGAAATATCCCTTCTGGCGGGGTCAAATCTCGAGTCAGTCTCAAATCTCAAATAAGTCACATAAGACGAGATTGAGGCCCACGTCTAGTGTGTATCCGATAGTGTCAAAAAGATATGAAAGATACCCAAAAAGTATCTAGGTGTCAGTAAAATAGAAAATTATAGGAAGATACACTCCTATTTACTTACTATACTTACTGACAGGTAAAAATATTTTTCCTTGTAAGGATGCTGCACTTCCAAACGCCCTCTAGCAATATGATGCTTCAAAAATGAGGTGTGGTATACATTTTCCCTTGTTAGAAAAACTGTACTCCACCACAAAATTCACAAAATGTGGTTGTTGTGGGATTTATGGAGATTGACTGTGTGTGAATGAATGTCCTAAAGGGCTAGCAAGAGAGGGGGGCCCTATGGCTAGTCACAACTAATGAGTGATGATTTGCTGTGAAACCAGCTCCTGCTAGACCATCTGTGCCAAGCCAGGTCAGTTTTTGGGCCGGGTCCAGTCAAAAGTCTGGAAGCACCCAACCAGTCTTAGACCAAATTGGAGGAGTTTGCAGTCATTACACCTCATCCATTGCTGCTGAACCATTCCATTGCCTTGGTATGTGACCAATTAGTGATGTTTTGCTGTGAAACCAGCTCCTGCTGGACAATCTGTGCCAAGCCAAGTCAGTTTTTGGGCCAGGTCCAGTCAAAAGTCTGGAAGCACCCAACCAGTCTGAGACCAAACTGAAGCAGTTTGCAGCCATTACACCTCATCCATTGCTGCTGAACCATTCCATGGCCTTGGTATGTGACCAAT
>JALLPI010001177.1:0-11455 GCA_036939935.1 Cyclotella atomus
ATTGGGCCCATTAGATTTTTATGGTGCCACTCCTACCTGCATGGCGAGCACATGCACTGACAGAGGGAGGTCCAAATTTTCATTTGACCCCGGTCTCAGTACTGTTCCTACGTTAAATCAAGGGACCTCGGTTGAATGCGGAGAGGACTGAACCCGTAGATCTTTGGTTGGACCCGTACCCGTAGCCATCAGCCATCAGCCTCTCGTCACGAAGGGAGCTTGTTGACCGAACCCCGCTCATATATCGTTCGGACTGCCGTCCACACGACGAAGATCACATCTCAGATGAGGTGCCGCAACTATTGTCTGCTCGTTGCTGCGCTAGACCGAACGTTGGCAGCGTCTGGTTCTTCCAACTTTGCTTCTTCCGGTGCTCGCGACCAGTCTCGAAGAACGTCAACTCCTCTGACCGCGTTCTCATCACCATTTGCAACACCCATCAGAGGGGCAGATATCCCGTGCCGTAAAGTCTATCCTTCACTATATTTGAATGTAAACCAAGACTACCTCAGCAGCTTGACAAACGCAGATGCAGACGAAGAAGAATGCACTGCAGACGACTGTCTGTTGACACCACAAATCTATGCCACTTCCGACGATGCAGAACACAAGGTTGAAGACAATATCTTCAGCAAGGCTTCTTCTGCGTTTGAATCCACTGATTTCGAGCACGAACCGCATTTATCGCCCGAGTTGGAAGATGCAGAAGCTGCTTATGAGATTGCCGCGATCGCAAATGCAGCTCATGCGTTTGCGGAATCTGCCGAGAAAGAAAGTAAGCAGAGCATGGAGGCCATGTTGGAGAGGGAGAAAGAGATGGCCTGGATCCAAAATCATCAGGAGGATGAGGTTGCTCCTTTCTTTTTATCACCAAAAGTTAATTTGGCTGAAAGGAACCAGAGGGCTTTACTTGAAGCCAGGCTTGACATGGACAGAAAGGCCAAGGTGGCAGCTGCAAAAAAGAATGAAGAGCTTCAAAGATCACTCCTTGCAGCGAGATTTGCAATGGAGAAGAAATCAAAAGATATCTTGGATGCAGAGTCAAATGAACTTCGAAGTGAATGGATGGAAAGTGAGGCATTAGCTGCAGCTATGGGTGGTGAGCATACTACTACTTTAGGTCTTGCGAGTGCTGCTGCATTTCAAGCGGGTGTATCAATTGAAAAAACGGAATCTTATGATACTGAAGAGATTGATACACCAGTTTCAAAGCTGGCAAGTACTGCTGAAAGAATGATACTTGGGGAGGATATTGCTCTTGACATTGCGCTTATTGAAGAGGCCGAAGAGCACGACACAGATGGTCAACAGGCAAATGCTGAGCAGATCCAGCAAAAGAAGTCTATATCTGAGATTAATCAATGGAGGCAAGATTACGTACAAGAGATTAGGAACTATATGCAGAAGAAGGCTGCGGAGCAAACGCAGCATAGGCTGTCGAGGAAAAACAAGACAGCAGTTGAGGTAGTTTCCAGTAGTGATAGTGCTTCAGAGAATACAGGAACTACAATTGCATCATTCAAATCAGAAAACAATGCCGTGAAGCGAGCCTTAGATAATGGGTTGATACGGCGAATGCGTCAGCGACGTAGGCTGATCATTACTGCTTTGGTCATGGTTCTGACTAGGAGATTAGTACTGGCATGGTGGGGAAATGCATTGCGTTTGATTTAATGTTTGATTACTCTAAAGACTGTTCGCTTAGGGGCTTTCCGTGGGCTTGTTGCAACTGTTCTTGATCAATGGGTACCATATTTGTGGGATAAAGATGAAGGTTGAGTAGATCCACAGAGCTGCTGTAATTAGTGGCATAATGACATCCCTGCCATCAATTGATGGTTGCTCCAATAATCTTTTTATCCACGTTGCGATTGTAACTCCACGGTATATATTGGCTACACATGTAAATGGGAATGCAAGCCATGTTCTGTGATCTCCAGCTAATCCAATGACACACTCGCCAGCGATTTGTGCCTGAAATATAAACAAGTGCGCAGCCAAGAGATGCCCATTCTTACTTGTGAGAGTTTTATTGAAAATGCCTTCCAAGATGATTAGCCAAGGGATCAGAATTGTAAACAATACCTCCATAGTGCTTAAGGCTGAGAAGATGCTTCGAAACCTCTTGGAATCCAACCTCTTCCTTGCCTTTCTACACTCAAACAAGGTCAATACTAAGATTGAACCAAGACCGATTCGACATGCGACGTAATCTCTGTGCGGAACTGTAACAAAGCATGTATCAAAAGATGAGCGCGATGCCTTTCATTTTCTTTAGTAAGAAGCTTCGTATCATTGAACTCACTTTCGCCACCAAAGACCATGTACAATATTGCATCTCCACAAGCCATCCCAAAGAGGAGGTTTCTACATATATGTGGCTGTCTTTGCATTATCTCTTGCTTCGTCATTGTTGTAACAAATGATGGTGTTTGTTGTGTGCAAGTGGAACAAGTCAAAAGCGAACCCCATCCGCTCCCGCCACTTTTGCCGCCTGCCGCCCACCGCACCATATTACGTCTCATAATCGCCTCATCCTCTTTCACCTTGATGTACTCTCTGGGATTTCGCTGTCCCCGCAAGAATGAGCATCCCTTGGGGAGTTCTACTTGGATACTCATCTCATGATGATGCTTGCCGTTTGTCCGCCACAGCGAAGTAATGATCTTTCACATCAACGAACCAGATGCTGTCATAAAATTCACTTTTGATTCGAATAACATTACAACACGAGAATAAATAGAAACCACAACACATCACATACCAAGCATGAGTGCTGCTGCTGGTACAACGACCAATGAAGACAAAGCAACTGAAGACCCTGTGTCTGTATTGGCTGCTAAACGATCTCATGAAGAAGAAGATGGTGCTGCTGTCTTAGTTTCGCCAGATGTGAAGCGACCGAAAGTAAATGAAGAGGTATTGTACTTTCAAGACGAGGACGATGCGGTAGAAGAAGAAGCTGTTGACTTTGCGATGGAAATTCTAGCCAATACTCACCAAGGTCATCTGCCTTCAGATCCATCACTTGAGTTTGAAGTGTCTCCTCTGAGGCAATCGATCGGGTTGAAATCGAGTGAGTTTAGCACTCAGGTATGCGCAACAATCAAGGCATGTCAGCTTCCTGACAACGATGCATTTGCTAGAAGCCCCGTCGATATTGTTGTCGCTCTCGATGTCAGTGGAAGTATGCGTGTAGAGAAGCTTGATCTTTGCAAGAAGACTCTTCACTTGCTCTTGCGTGAGCTTCATCACGAGGACAGGTTTGGTTTGATCTCGTTCTCTGAAGACGCTAAGATTGAAGTACCAATGATGAAAGTAAACGAAGACAACAAGAAGATTGCACTGCATGCCATCGATCACTTGAGTGTACGTGGTCTTACAAACATTGCATCAGCGATATCACTTGCAGCTCAGATGGCGAATTCAGTGACTTGTCCTAATAAAGTTCGATCTGTCTTTCTCTTGACTGATGGCAATGCAAATAGCGGCTTTACCCAGGCTGAAGATCTATTAAAGCTCACGGGGATATTCGTGGAGGAGGGCCACAACCCGCACACTCCGCCTGTAAGTAGATCATTCAGTTTGTATTGCATGTTGATACAACAGCACTAACGATTGACGCACTCGAAAACTAGATCACTCTGCACACCTTTGGCTATGGCGGGGAACCAGATCAGAGCTTGCTGCGTGGCATGGCCAAAGTCACTTCAGGAGGATCGTTCTATTCTGTACCTGACAACTCACACGTCTCCTCTGCATTTGGTGACGCCATTGGTGGGATGTAAGTGCAAACTGTTTTACATCTTTATTCGTTTCACTAAGTGTTGACTGATCATATCTTGTCTTCTTTTAGTTTGTCGGTGGTTGCTCAAAATGTAGTCCTCACGTTATCAGCAGCTGGAAATCATATTGTTGAAGTTTACCATGATGCTGTTGAACAGCTATCAAATGACGTATTTCAGCTCAGACTGGGAGATTTATACGCCGAAGGTTAGTATGCAAAACATTCATATTGGTATCGATGTAGCAGCGAACACTCGCTAACTATGCATTGTAACAGAGAGTCGCGACATTGTCTTTGAAGTTACGCTCGCTTCTCCCAACGTCCTCAAAGATGAAGTACAAGTACTGCCGCACGCGTTAGTACAGCTCTCTTACAACGATACCATAAAACATACTCAAGTTGGCCCAATAGCACTTACTGCTCACATCGCTCGGCCCAATGACAAAGAAGTGTCTTGGTCAAACCAGTATGTTGCTATTCAGTGGCTTAGAGTCCGAACCGCCAGGACGATTGGAAAGGCAGAGAAACTCGCAAAGGACGGGGAAGTGGATCTAGCAAAGGAAGAATTGACAAATTGGATTGAATACTTTCACAAGGAGGCATTCGAAATTGGGGCAACAGATGATGTGCTTGTAAAGCAGTTGTTGTCAGATTTGACAGAATGTCTTGATGTACTGAAGAAGAATGACTACACTCCATATGCCGACAATGAGTTAGGCATTAAGATGAATACACACTATTTCCAAAGATGTTCCGAGCCTATCATGTCAGGAAAGCACAATGTGTATCGCACGGCGCAGAAATCTTTTAGAGCTCAAGCTTTCAAACAAGGATCATCTGTCGCAAAGACTTCGATTATGTAAACTCATCTGAAGGAGAAGAATGTATCGTTCACAATGCATTTGCATTCATATGCATGGTTGTCAAGCTGTGATGTTTTGATTGTCTGCATTTAGATACTCGCTGCTATCACTGTTTCTTTGCTTCTATTACAGCGAGAGGTAACAATAAGACGTAGTTCTGAACCCATCTATTGACAAGTCACTCAATTTGAACTGGAATACATTAGTCATCGTGTTTGAATAACAACCCATTCTCAAGCCCTGCATTCACATGAACGTTGAGTGGCAGTTGAATGATTTCCAATACATTGGACCTAATGAACACGAATTGATTCGATTCATTATTAATGCCTTGTGAAAAATGTCAAACGAAACAGAGCATTCATAAGCATCCAGCGACTCGCTTGTAGAGGAGCCAATGAATTGAGTTGCAACCAAACTGATACCTCTCCATAGTTCAACGCCCCTTGGCGCTGCTGCTGCTGCGAAATCCATTTTCCAAAGCAAAGTTTCGTCTCACAAATCCCAGACCAATGTCTACTGTTGGTTCAAGAAGCGATGAAGCAACCAGCTTCGGTGATAAAGGTCCCAACGGCCTGGCCTCTTGCAACATATTCAACAATGAACTCAGTCTAGAATGCCAATGCAAGCCAACCTCGAACGAAAAGTCGAAGCGGAAGTCAAGGAAGTCAAGAGCGAAGAAAGCAAACTTGAGCGTGCAGCCCAGAGTTCATCCTCGGCAAGATAATGTTGAAAGCACAATCGCAGCTGCCCCATCAGTATCTGAATCGAGATATGAAATCGCCAAGAAGCCCAGTGTCCCTGGCAAAAAGAAGAAAGGTACTCCACCAGCAGTTGACATCTTTCACGAAAAGAGCATTCCCAGCCCCTCTTCCAAGATTACACTCAAACCTCTGAAACAGGCTCGTTCTCCCACCAACTCAAGTACATTTGTGGGCACCGACGAAATGTCACGTCTGTATGATAAGTATCTCCAGACGAACAACCAGACAGTACTAGAAGATCGCACAGAGGTAGTTGCAGCTCCCAACTCTCCATCCCGTGCGAAGCTAATCTCGTTGTTCTTCCGAGCCAAGCCGAACCGAAAGAGACTAGGGAATTCGAAGAAAGAATGCTTGAATGACAACATTCTCACCAAAGGGGCTGATGCTAATGACACACCCGCAGCAGCATCCAAGAAATTGGCAGAGAGCATTGTTAAGAGATCACCTCTTCGTTTCTTGAAGATGAGATCCGAGGCTAAGCCCTTTCACACTGAAGAATTCATCATCACTAACGAGGAAGTCTCGCCATTGGAGAAGAAACAGAGCTCTTCTTCAGATCCTACTGTTGCATCTGTTGACTCTAACACTATTGTAGACACAACGCCCGCTCCTGACGAGGTCAGTACTCAAGATCACACGGCCATGGATATCTCTGTGTTTGAAGTGTTTGAGCAGTACACTGGTGGAGCTTTCCCGCACCATTGTTCCCCAAGACTTCCAAGGTTGCCTCCAAAACATTTCGAGTTCAACAACCAGGCAGAGCTCCTCTCTCAGATTGAAAGGCTGCAGAAAGAGCTGTCGGAGAGCAAAGATACTGTTCAAGAGTTAACTCAAGAACTTGATGAAGTATACAGTGAGAAGGATCTTGCCATTCACAAGTTGGATAGATTGATTGAGTCTGCTAAGTTGAGGGACCCTCAAGATGAAGAACATGAGAAGCTTCGAGAGATTAGGATGTATCTCACAGATCGTACCGAGCCGACCATCTCAAGTATTACATCAGGTGGAAGTTACCATCAAACCTTCCACCAAGCTCCTGAAAGTTATCACCCCTTCTGCTCTTGCTTGAGGTCGAATGAGTAAGAAGTTCAAGTGACTTTTGACTGAGCCGTTTGATGTGTGCATCATGTGTGGTACAAGTTTGATTGGAGGTGCCCCAGCAAGGACTTATCTTCGCGTCCTATTCTTGCATGGCTATGGCCCCCAAAACGAAGATAATAAAAAGATTTAACAACTCGAATTATTGGCACGAATACTATCTCCGCCGCACCATCCCCTCTAGTATAATCTGATCATTCATTCACATCTTCGCTTACCTTACAATACTACCATTGATTAAATGTTCCCCAGAAATTGCTCAATTGACTCAAACATGATACCTGCACCCGTTAATTAGAAACAGGATTGCTAATGTAATCTGGCTTTGCAGGGTACATCTTATAATGGAACTTAATGAAACAATCAACACCAAAAAGGTTCAACAGATTGAAACACTCAGAAAACTAAAGACAGGAGCCCGGTCGGCGAAGCAGTCCACAGATACGATTTTATGTATTTTCTTTGCAAATCTTTTGATGAAGTGGTGGATCCTACGGTTCCACAATCGGGTCTTCGTACTAACTATTCTCGACAATAAAACTCCGCTTAACCTCCGAATCCATAGAGGGTCTTGCCCTGACGCTTCAAAGCGTAGACAACGTCCATGGCAGTGACAGTCTTACGACGAGCATGCTCAGTATACGTAACGGAGTCCCTAATGACGTTCTCGAGGAAGACCTTGAGCACACCACGGGTCTCCTCGTAGATGAGGCCGGAGATACGCTTGACACCGCCACGACGAGCGAGACGACGGATGGCGGGCTTGGTGATGCCCTGGATGTTGTCACGGAGGACCTTCCTGTGACGCTTGGCGCCTCCCTTTCCGAGTCCTTTTCCTCCTTTACCGCGGCCCGACATGATTGATTAGTTCTCGTTGTGTTTTGTGAGGTGGGACGTGCTTATTGTTCTATGAGGGTGGGACGCGGCCTCGAAGTTCGTTGATCGCGCTTTAAAATTTCAATTTTCAATTAGCTATGTCGACTGATCTATGTCGACTGATCTCAATTGATCTTTTGAGATCTTTTTTACACTACTATCTCTAGAGCACACATTATTTTTTACGCCTTTTCTCCGCCGCCGTCGCCGTCATCACAAGCCCATCGCCATCGATCGTCTCCCTCTGCTGCTGCTGTAATAGCACACTTTCTTTTCACCAGCTCTAGATAGCCGTCATCCAGCCACAGGTGAGCAGCTCTTCTATGAACCAAGCCAGTCAAGCCATCGAGATCAACAGCAACAAGCGGCGGCGCTTATTCCCTGTTGAAAGCCCTCTGACCAGGGACCTTCCAGAAGGTGTACTTGAACAGGTGACGCAGTATCTATCAAATCCCACCCGGCTCCTGTTTGCGGTTGCTCTAACGCCGAATGCGGCTCCTCTGCCATCTGCAAGGACTAGGACCGCCATGTCTATCACGCCTAAATGGCACAATACCAAGGAATCCAAGCAGGGTGCCGATGATCTGAGCGTTTGCGACGCACATGGAAACTGGACTCGTCTCGACTTTGCAGATTTTACCAAAGAAGTAGCCTCCAAACTGACCGATGAGCATGTTCAACGGATATTGGAGCTCATCCATGCCAGAGATCAACTTGCTACGCTCCACTTAACAGGTTGTCTTAGCTTGGTAGGTCACAGCCTCGCAGTATTGAACGGATCTACCGCCCTAAAGCATTTTGACATGAGTCTCGTCATGCACGACAGTGCCTCCATATCACCTGCCCCTCCCATCTCAGAAGATGTAATTCTACCAATCCTCGCAAGCATCGTTACTATGGAACGAAGCTCCGTAGAGCTCTTATGCTTCCCTAAGAAATGGCGAATGGAAAAGTCGCCAGCGTTTCAATTCTTTATAGAAAGGTACAGCAACTACCTAGAAAACCGCAGTATACACTGCAATTGCGGAACTGAAAGTTTCAATTGCAGAAGACTGTGCCACGACGAAGCTGTAAAGACACCACGAGCTTGGGTGATTCAAAATCCTCTCGATTTTCCTCACGTCACTCATGATTTGATAATGAAGAAGTACCATACGGTCTCCAAAGATTTACATGTCATAAATGCTTCGATTTGACATGTTACGATTGTGCGGTGGGCAGTTGTGATAGCTGCTACTATATCCCTCGTCATTGTGTCCGATGTGAGAAGGATTATTGTCGAGACTGCTTAGTTGTTCTATGTGCGAGGACTTTTTGTGCAAGGGGTGCGAAGAGACGGGAGCATCGATGATTGAGTTTGGCGATCCAAAGTTTTCTGAGCATGTTTGTTATAGTTGCTTTAAGCTTTGGTCTTTGACTTCAGTGAATACGAAGATTAATTGGCTGATTGGTTGGAGTTCTTTTGGTCAGTCTTTTTGATTCTATAGTTAATTGATTGTTCGAACATCTTCATCTCTCACACATTGAATAATCTCATGAAACAGTACTATCAAGTGCACTTGCATCATTCATCTCAAAAGAGAGCTAAGTAAGTGATATGAAGCCATTGTTTGAGGCCATGACTTTCGTTTGGTCCCAGCAATAGTAGATACTTAGCAAGGTGCTGATTGAATCAGGAAATGCATAATATGGAGTCAGTATGCTCATGCCATGATTGTAGGCGCAGCAAGGTGCCGCTGTCGTTGAAGCTGTCGAGCTAACAAGTGCCTGCGCTGAAGAGGCTGCTCTGAGGAAGCAAAAATGAGGTAACACATGTAAAAAAGTAACCGTCTGATCCAAATGAAAATGTAACTGCGTCTGCCTCTCTCTCGCCCGCACCTCACAAACCAAAGCCTCTCCCTCTCGTTGCTCATTGCTCATTCTCTTGTTTGAAAGCCTCCAGATTACTTATCTCTTCATCATGATGGGAACTGCAATCCAGCCTTCGAGCGACTCCTCTGATCAATCAACTTCTACCAGGGCTCCATCCTCCGTGACTGTTGTCAAGTCTACGAATGCACACAAGATTCTCTATCCTATGCCAAACTCAGCTGGTGGTATCTCTTCCATAATGTGGACTGGCTTGGAGCCACTTGATATGGTCGAGCGCATCGCCAAGATGGCTATCAGTTCATCAAACCTGAACGGATCTTCTGGCAACTCTGAGGAGTTGAAGCCTGGGTGCTCATTTCTACAATATCTTGCTGGTGAAGGGACCGCACCATCTGACTTTGGTGCTTCTACTGGCCAGAAAAGAAAGCGCGACTCTTTCGATGATGACTACGATGAGGACGCGAGCGGGTGCGAGTTGATAGCTGCTGCTGTTCTAGATGAGCACCGAGGCTCTGATCCTGCCGAATATACCGCCACGCATTGGAAACCCTACACCGTACTGGATAATTGGACTCGCTCGAATCAATGCAAGATAACTGACAAAAATGCATTGTTTCACCTCAATCATTTGGTTTCAATCATTAAGAAATTCAAGCAGGTGGCAGCAGAGCCGAAGAACAAGTGGTGCATTCCTTCTTACGACAGAGTCCAGTTAATGTTCACGTCCAATGTAGCTTCTCTCATGCCAGACGGAAATGTGTTTATCTTACTTGATGGAGCAGCTCGACAGATTCAAGCTTTGATTCAAATGGTTCAGCCAGTTTCGCCCAATGCAATCGAGCCTCGTGTCAAGTTCACTGAATTCGTCTCCTGCAATGATGGATCAAAGCAGCTCATGGCCAAGCCAAATCCCACTCGAATCATGAATGGCATTGTCTTGTCTCGGGAACCTCTCAGTGAAAAAGCTCAGAGACAAGTCTTCACTGCCTATTTGACTGATTGGCTCTGCCAAAGCCGTAACTGGATGAACCCTTACCCCGACGAAACAGTACTCAAGCAAATGGCCCATCACTTTATTCACATCGGCTGCATTCCTGGAATTCAAGGTGTTGCCATCGAGGCTGAAGCCATCAGCAAGATCAGTACTTGGCTCTTGAATACTCGCACCCGTCGGTGGCGCCCTGCTCTTGAACGGGCATTTGACGGCAAGCGTCCAGCCATGCTGCTGATGGAGGATTCGTTGCGTGTTTTCAAGGGAGATGTGTTGAGGCCTGTTATTGGATGGGACGGCGACATACTCTTTGCGGAACGTGGTGAATACTCCAAGCCCATTGCCACTTGGGATATGAAGAAGAGCTCTAGGCTCGGAAGTGCTTCTAGCTCGAATGCAGAAGTCTTGGCTGATAATGGCGGCATGCCCGATCTCTTTCCTCAAGCTCCAGATGATCTTACCTCTACTTTGGATGGATTGGGCATGTTGGAAGATGGTTATCTATTTGGAGACGATAATGGGCAGGATTGCATGTTGTTCGCTGAAGGAGTTTGAGTTTAGGGGTTCATAAGTGGGCAAATGGGAATTGGGGGTTGATGCTTGCAATGAAAATGGGAATGTAGATATGATTGTTGTATTATCAGTACAGTGGGATGTAGCTGATGAAGTTAAATAATCTATTGCAATAGTAAGTAAAAGGGCTGCCAAATTACCATTACGTACTAAGAGATAAGCTATTAGTTGATAACTAGATGATGATGTAGGCTTTTTCTTGGAGCACCTGTAGCATAAACACAATTTGTTAACATGGACTTCCGCAGCATACATCAAAAAACAGAAGCATACCACCAGTCACAGCACTGGAAGGAGAGAACAGACAACCGGCTCACAGTGTTAGAAATAATGTAAAGGACATTGTTGTATCTTTGGTTGAGAGGGCGGATTTTAGAAAATCCTGTTGTGTTGATCCAAGATGCATCGACGCTTTGCATCCTAACCACTCTTTATGCTGCTTAGGCAGATGAGAACTTGGTAACAGCCTTGGTTCCCTCACTGACAGCATGCTTGGCAAGCTCACCAGGAAGCATGAGACGAACGGCCGTCTGGATCTCGCGAGAGCTCAAGGTGGCCTTCTTGTTGTAGGTGGAGAGCTTTCCGGCCTCTCCGGCGATGCGCTCGAAGATGTCGTTGATGAAGGAGTTCA
>JALLPI010001178.1:0-11431 GCA_036939935.1 Cyclotella atomus
TTCTGGACCTCTTATTGGAGAGCACTGCTCCCATGTCAATGTTCAGACAACAAGGCCATTAAGATTATCAAAGGGTGCTATTTCAAGGCTATTGATTGTGTATGAGTCTCCCCGATTGGTGCTGCCTACATGCAAGGCACCAATCAAGAACAAGGAAGGTTTTGGACTTGGTTGCAGTACTGTTAGAAACAAATGCCGTATGGTGAATGCTGTGGGTGTTTGTATGCTATTGAGTACTACTAGACCCGTTGTTGGACAGCTCCGTACCCCTTTAGTTTATTATTGTATCACTTGATAGTTTACTCTAGATAGGTTTAAACAATAAACAGACATTACTTGCGCGAAGAGGCGTCGTCTATTTAATACGAAGCTTGAAGCTGCCAAGGCTTTTTCAATGAATGATCGACATGTGCCACCATCAAAATATAGTCTTCACTTATCAGACCAATCACGGAGTCGCCTTCAAATGCCCGGGCTGCCACTGCTAGAGAATTATTCCGAACCCATAAGCACAGAAGGATGGAGAATTATTTTTGACAGTGATGAAATTCGGAGTGTGCAAAGTCTTTGCCACGAATGTCTAACGATTCTATCAGATCTTGCCTCAAAAAATGTTCTAGACTTGATACATTCGGGAGCCCATCACAGGCTGTTTGACTTCATAGAAAATGTAAGTTATGATTCGATTACGGTTGCAAAATCAGTTCGGCTCTTGGCCATGATAATACTGGATGGTTCCACGAGTTGTGCTACTGCAGCCAAAACAGAATGGGCAGCCGCGATAGGTGGTAATTGGTTTTAGGACGACCATCACTGCCCGAAACCGAAGATAGCATCGCGAGTGATTCTGTTCTACTTGTTGTCAACTCATTAAAAAAGCAAGCGGGGAAAGACATTGGATCTATCGCAATGCGCTTGCTATGCAAAATTATCAAAGACCAACCCGACGGTGGCCTTATTGATATTATTGTTGCAGCTGGGGGTGTTCCATACCTGATTGAATATCTTGGATGAAATGTCAAACATGAATATCTTGGGGCAGCGATTTCAGCGTTGTCGGAGATTGCCAGTACTTCTTCTGTCCATTGCGATGAGGTTTTGGGTTCGGGTATCATGCAAATGTTGCAAGCTACATTCAATGTGACAAGAAATTGCTCTGTATGGCAAAAAATGGATTTCATTTGTACACAAAATGGCCATTGTTGAGCGGGATCCTTTGGCTCTTCGAGAAATTGTGGACTCCAGGTATTCATCCTCTAGTTATATCTATGTCATTCTGCGCCGGTGTCGACCATGTTATGATCGATATTATAGCGGCAATGCTTAATCGAACAGACAATGACCATATCATTCGTGAAGTTGTTGGGGCTGGAGCGATTTCAATACTGGTACAATATATTTGTGGTAATAGTGATCATCATTCAGCTCATAAAGCAATGACTTCTCTGGAAACAATTGCAAATGCGTCAGATGAGTTTCACGAGGACCTTCTCAGAAGCAATATTTTGAATGATCTTTGCGCTGGATTAGAAGGGAAATACTCACAAATCCAGGGAAGTTGCTTGTGTTTAATGTATTTGATCGGGTACTGCGATGGCTCCAATAGTAGTCAGCTGGTTGGGTGTCTTGTTCTTTATAAGGCACTTCATTTCCTGGTAAGGGCAATGATAAGAGAAGAACTCTCTGAAGGTGAAGAAAAAGATGTAATTCAAGACTCTGCTCTTAAGATTCTATCAGTTGTTCTTTGTGAGGAAAGTATGTTCGTTTCAACGTTGAAGGAGCTAGCCGAGGCTGGAATCATTGCAAATGCCATTCTACTAATGAAACAACGCCGCTATGTCGATTCTGCTCTTAGAATACTTTGCCTGACACTTGAAACACTGAAGCAAGAGCACGCACATATGGTTGTCAAAGATGATGATATTTCAGAACTCATAAACTTCGTGCTGGGCTGCAATGGATCTTCTATGGTTAATGACAATGCACTTGATGCACTTTCCTACATCTCACAGTTCTCTGTCAAATATAGAGATGCAATACTACATAGTGGACTTCTCCGTTATGTGAGCGATGGGTTTAAGCGTGGCAAGCGATACTATTTATTCTTCCTTTATTCAATGGGCACTGCTGGACAGAACAAGCAGCTAGCCAACGAGGTGGTCAAATTGGACTTGATCCAACCATTACTTAGCTCCGCAGCATTTCATTGTTCACGTGACATGGAAGGCAAATGTGCTCAAGCATACTCTGTGGGAGTTTTGGCCATTACCTTACGAGAGAAAATGGAGATTTGTTCTTTGATAGACGAAACGGTGAAAACTAGTATCATATCACAACTCATATCATTCCATGCAACAGCGAATTTCGAGAAGATGATAACTGTGCCTCAATCATTATAAAAACTTTGACCGCGTTGATCATGACAACGCAATATTCTCCTTACTATAGAGAAAGAGTGATAGCAACTGGAATTGGGAGACACTTATGCTTTGGTTTGAAAGTACAAAACTCCAAAGTAAGAGAACAATGGATTACTCTGGCCTGCTCTTTGGTATCTCACAAGCAGAGCCAAAGTGATATACAAGCACTAATCGATTCGGGATTTTTGAGGATGCTTGTTGATTCCATGGCAGTAGAGAAGGAACATTGCATCAAGCTAATAGCCAGGCCTGTATTGATGAGAACGAAGATGACATTCCTCGAGAACCAAACAGCATACCTCGACTCGATGCAGGAAATGAGGAATAAGCTGATGTCAATTGAATCAAAGAATGTAGTAGAACAACAAGACGAATGAGATAGTGAAAAATGCAGCAATGCAAGCTCAGAATTCAAGAACTCGTAGAGGAAGTAAACGAGGAGGAATTTGACGCAAGAGATATAAAATTGGTCATGGAACAAGCTTCAGTGGAGAAGAGTGTTGCTGTGAAGGCTTTGAGGGAGAATGATGGAGATTTGGTCAATGCTATTATGTCGATTTCGTGATGGCTGTGTCATTGAAAGTGTATTGGAAGGTGGGCGGGTAAATATATCGAATTGAGATGACGAACTAGATTGAAGACTTGCAATCGTATCAATTAAGTTGTATAATAAGAAAAGTTAAACAGTCAGATGTGCCGGAATAGTGTTACAATCCATACATTGTGCATTCTATTAAGTTGTCGAATGATGTCCATGCGTAGGGGTTTGGCATTTTGCCTTCTCATAGTTCGCCTGCTAGCATTTTTTCCTTCTCATGCTCTATCAAGAACTAATCCACTAACTTGATTGAATCGTCTTGATAATGCGAGCTGGCAAACCTCCCACAACAACATTGTCAGGAAATGACTTTGTAACTACAGCCCCTGCACCTACCACTACCCCATTGCCAAGAGTCACACCTAATAATTGACCCCATATATCATTACGATAAATCAATCACAACATTCTTGAGCAAACACAACTCACCAGGACATACAGTACAATTCGCACCAAGCCATACATTATCACCAATCACAACAGGCGCAGTAAACTCCTCGCCGGCAGCTCTCTTCTCAGCTTCCAATGGATGAGTAGCCGCCGCTATACAAACATTCGGGCCAATCAAACAATTATCTCCAATGGTGACAGTATTGCAATCTAAAATTACCACGCCGTGATTGCAGTAGAATCCTTTGCCTATACGGATATGTATACCGTAGTCTACGTGAAATGGTGATTCTATCCATGCATCGTTCCGACCTAAGAGTTGTTGAATGATGTGATCGCGTTTGTCTTTGTCGTCTGGTGATGTCATGTTTAGATTGAAACATAGGCGTTTGGCTCTTTGTCTTTCGGATAGTAGTTGTGGGTCGAATGCATTGTATAGTTCGCCTGCTAGCATTTTCTCCTTTTCTGATTTGTGTTGTGTTGATGCCATCGTTTGATGTACTTATTCACTTCTTGGTGTGGTATTGCAATGTAGCACTGTATTGCTCGTTGCTTTCAATGAAGAGAGAAGTCAATGTCTTTAGTGGTGTGTTTCGTGCATTGCCTTTGACAAGATTATTAGCATCGTGCCATTGGAATTGTAGAAAGGGCTTGCACTGGGCAAGAAAGATGACATGTGAGGGCGAGTGATGGCTTTATGTCTCTAAGATCAGCTCAACCGAAGCGCGCCATAAAATGAGTGGAAGGAAGAAAGTGTCTTTCAACGGCCTTTTTGACTGCCAAAGAGCATCCTAACGGCACCCTTCTCTCACTCAGATGCCACTCTCTCTCGTTCAAACTTGCACAGACTGAGAAACAATTTTGAGTGGATGTGATGCACCTTTACCTCTCCGAAGCAACAAGCAATAATATTATGTTATCTCCGCTCGTGCTCATGTGTGATGTGCTCACAATGAAGTCGTCGTAGAGCGAGAGAGCTACACAATCCTCTACTACTATCACAACAGCATTGACTTTCATTGGTTTGACGGCTTCGTATAGCTCACTTGTTACACTGTTGACTCTTGACGGGTCTGCAAATCAGCACATCACAAAGAGAACACGAATCAATTGCAACAATGCCACGCCGCCCATCCAACGGCCAACAACCCAACGGCACCGCCAATGGCCACCACAAAGACGATGAGCCCCACAACCGCTTCTCCATCCGCCTAACCTTCCTCTTCACCCTCGTGGCCCTCTCCCTCTCCTTCCTCCTCGCCTTCACCATCGGATGCCTCTCGCGCATCATTCTCCTCCATCAAACCGGTGCACTCTCCGCCATTAAACCCTCCCAGGATCATGCACTCTCCACCAACACGGGTATAGCTCCTTACAATGAACCGACGCGAACCATGTCCGGAAAACAACGATCCACCAACCAACTCCCCTCCCCCCAAGTCCTCGAGGGAAAAGACGTCCCCTACACAACTTACACATCCAAAAACTTTTATTCTGCGGCTACAGTCACAGCCAATACATTGCACATTGATCGTTCTACGGCCATGTTGCTCATGACTGGGAAATCTTCCAAAGAAGATGGTGGACCGGATCTACTTCAAGACAACACTGCGGGTAGCGAAGGAGGAGGGGGAAAGGTAATCAACTCGGCAGGAGAAAACACAGGAGAATGGACCACCTGTTCCGAATCCCCCTCCTCCACCTGCAATCGCGGCAGAGATAACATAAATACCATGGGACACAATTCCGATGCAGACGAAGAACACCTCCCGGCCGGACAACACCTTTTGATTGACCTAAAAGACGTTTCTTCCTCCTTCCTCAACAGTGAAACTCGCTTAGCCGAAGCCATGATCTCTCTCATCAACGAATCTCGTCTCACATTACTTTCGTACCATTGTCATTCATTGGTACCAATAGGAGTAAGTTGTGCAGGAGTATTGTTAGAGAGTCATGTGGCATTTCATACGTGGCCGGTGGAGGGGGTGATTACGTTGGATTTGTTTACTTGTGGGGGTATGCCTTTAATTCCGGTTTTACCACTTGTGGAGAAGTTGTTTGGGGTGGAGAGGAGTGAGGAGGAGTGGGAGGAGGAGGAGGAGAGGGTTGGTCCTAGTATGCTTTGGGCTCATAAGGTTAGTTGTGGTTTCTTTTGTTTGAATTGGTTGTATGTGCTCGTGATTGTTGGCACCTATCTACGTGTCCTTGTCGTTGTACTTGTGTTTGGCACCGCTCAAGATGATGATCATTTTGATCTTAGATTGTACTTGTTTAAGCATGATACTTGTTGTTATGCTTTATTGATTGATGACTGGCACCTGAGCATCTACTAACAAAGTCTCGCATCATCTGTTCACCATCTTGAAAACCAACCACTCTCTAGCTCCGAGGATTTCGCGAAGGCTTTGCAGCAGGCTACGATCCCTCCGACAATCCCCTCGATGGCGAAATGGAACGTGTAGTCCTAGGCAAAATGGACTATGATCTCAAACGTCCGCTTATCTCCACCTACACTGATTTTCAAAGCTTTGATGTCTACGAAGTGCTGCGTTCTGCTAAGCGTAGTTTGACCTCGTTCCAAAAGTCACTAGACACCAAACATGAGAGCTATGAATCATTGCATCCAGAGCTGTTTGTGCCGGATAAGCTGTTGTTCCTTGGTGGAGTGATGCAGAGTACACTGTATGGAGAGGCAGCCTACCATGAGTCTATTGTGCACCCCCCTCTGATTACGCATAACAATCCAAAGCGTGTGGCTATTGTTGGTGGTGGTGAGGGTGCCACGTTGCGTGAGGTGTTGAAACATAGATCGGTGGAGACTGCAACCATGATTGAAATAGATGAAGGAGTTGTAGAATTGTCTAGAGAGTATTTGAAAGAATGGGCTGATTGCTCGGATATTGAGGGCAGTGATGCTGATTGGTGTTTGGAAAATAGCCGGGTAGAGGCACGATTTGAAGACGCATTGGCTTATTTCAAGACCAAGTTTGGGCAGATTAACCAAGAGAATGTCGATGATAGGTTCGATGTAATCATTATGGATGCATTGGATCCGAATGATGCTCCTGAAATTGCAGAAGAATTGTATCAGAGTGACAATTTTATTGGATCTTTGTATCGCAGTTTGACAGATGATGGTATCCTGACGGTGCAGCTCGGCGAGACTCCATGGTTTGGGTCGGCACCTGATGATGTTGGTGTTTTTGTCAATCGAGCCATTATTATCCAAAAGTTTGAGGAAGTCGGATTTAAGAGCATCCATATCTACGAAGAGGCTCATTCGGAGCTGACTGGACCGTGGAGCACACTCATGGCATTTAAGGATTACAACACAAGAGCCAACTGGTACCGCAGTGCTGCTGAAACTGATCTACTGTTGAAGAAGAGAATATTGCCAACAAAATCGGGTGTGAAACCACTCAAGTATTTTGATGGAGCTACGCATTATGGATACCAGAAGCCATCAAAGCCTTTTGAAACTATTGAATGTCGATCTTGGGATGGAACTAACAAATGTGGAAAGTTTGGTGGTTTCTCTCCTAAAAGTGTCAATGTACCAATCTCTAATGTCGCAATAGAACAAGGTGGCATTGTCGCGAAAACTGATATTGCCAAGCAATCTTACATCGGAATGGGTGAACAGGTCAACAGCGTTATTGCACGCCCATCGACTTGGTCAATCATTAAGAGCTTGGGTGAAGAGAATATGCGATCGATAAGGAGGTACTTTGATGCTTTAGGTGTTTGCAATGTGTTCCTGGTAAGTTGACATAAATGATGTTTGTGTCGTTGATTGCAACTGTTCTCTCTAACCTTCACATCATGTTCGTTGCGTACACAGGGACAAACTATGTGCTGTGCCTACCCGGAAATACTGCAGTACATGAACACTGACAACAAGTCCTACAATTATGGTGACTTTACAGATCTTAACAGTAGAGTTGCCCGCTACAGTCCTATGAACGATAGACACTTGGAACAAATTTTGAGGGCGTCAAGAATGACATTAAGGGATATCAATCAAGGAGAAGAAATTATCAGAAGTAAGGATTCTCCGATATGACGCTTGCTAAGTATGTATTGAAACGTAAACATGGGGTTTGTAATATTTGACTGTTACTGGAGACTTGATAAAGCTATAAAGATTAAGCTACTGTCTGTTTCAAGTTGTCAGTACCACCTCTATCTCTAGTGATTGCTTCTCTTTAGCCGTGCTTATTTCTCTCGCAGCATTCTTCTAACATCCATCAGACATCTACCTAACAAGTTTTGACCCTCCCAAAGCTTTGGTCCAGTATCCCAGCAACCTGTCTCTTTGTGTTTAGCACCTTTCGTTTCATGTGTTGTGAACTCTGCACATCCAATACCCCACGCTTTGTCACTAGCTGCCTCGACTATAATCTTATCTCCAGAATCAAGTAGTATTTTCTTCAGACTATCGTCATAAGAGAATTTCGCATAAACTGCATTTCTAGCAACATCATACCGTAGCTCTGTCCATTTTGCATCGTCATATCCTTTCACCATGCGCCCGAACTGTTTTATTTTACCGGCATCATTCTTCTCGTCGAGGATTTGTTGAGCGATGTCTTCATCTCCAAATATCTTGGCTTTTCTGTAATGCAATTCCTGATTGACACACCAAAATCTCGGGCTGTTAGATGCATCTTTTTCTAATGATTCAACTAAACCAACATGACCGTCACTAGATTCGTGATAGGCATTTGAGAAGCATCCGTATGGTACTTCTTCTTTTGCCAGGAAGAATATGTAGTTGTCTGGATCGTCTGATACTTGATAGCCGCCTGCCCACATTGCTCTACACATTGCCTGGCTGTCTCTAGAGCTTGGTACTTGCACCCCTATCGTTACGTGTGAAAGCAGAAAGCAACAAAGCAAGCGAGCAAGAGCCTCACCCATCACCCATCACCCTCTCACCTCCGAGAAGATTTTGTCGGCATATTTGCCAGTCTGCCTACTAAATTACGATGACGTCTACAGCTCACGTGACCCGCCCACTAAAAATCTCCGGTCCACTACACCAAACAACTCAACTCACTAGATAAGCAGACGGCTGCAAAGGATAAAGAGGGAGTACCACAAGCCAAAATGCTGCTGGCAAGACAAAAGCCAGCCGCGAAGAATTATATGAATGTTAGAAGAACATTCGATACCTTGGGCTGCTGCTGCTGCTGCTGGCGGACTTTTGCGTACGGGATGGCAGCGCTAGGTTTCATAATTTGTTCATCGTCAAGAGCTGTCTTGGCATTCCAACCCGTCCGATGGAACAGAATACGAAGTGGCATCAGAACCTCGTCAAAATACTCGACACTTAAATATCGAACTGATGCCGAGAGTGTACCTTACAAACACGAAGATATTGTGCAACTGCAGCACAGTGAATTTCTTCCGAGATCATCTGCACCAACACATCCACCGGTTATTTTACTGCACGGTCTTTTGGGAAACAAACGCAATTTTGCATCACTTGCATCGTCTCTCTCGTCTCAATTAAAAATACCGAGATCCATCTATACATTAGACCTGAGAAATCATGGAGAGAACACCCATGATTGGAGACCTACCATGTCCTACACAGAAATGGCAAGAGATGTACTGGCGTTTATGGATAAACTTGCCAAACAAAATGAAGGATGCGAGCACTTTTCAAAAGCTGTACTAGTCGGTCACAGTATGGGTGGTAAAGTTGCACAAAGTCTTGCATTGATGCATCCAGAGAGAGTTGCTGGACTGGTAGTTATTGATATTGCTCCAGTCAAGTATTCGTCGGAAGAAACTGGAGATGGCAGTGCATGGAAATTAGTAGAAGAGATTGTGAGATCGGTGGCCAAATTAGATTTAGAATCGGGGGGATACAAAACAAAACGTGATGTGGATGCAGCTATGCGAGAGATTCTTCCTGATCCGGCATTACGAGCGTTTGTGTTGACAAATCTGGAGCAGATTCGATCAGATTCGGGAGATATTGCACCGTTAAAGTGGAAGATTAACTGGGATGGGATTGTCAGTGAATTGGATAGAATAGCTGGATTTGATGCTCATGACACAATTTTGGATGACAGCGAATCTGATGAACTGTCCTCATTCAAGTACGAAGGCGATACATTTTATATCCATGGAGGTGCATCGAGGTTTGTGCGCAGTTCACACATTTCTACCATTGCAAATTTCTTTCCGAATCATATGTTGACAACAATCAGAGGGGTGGGGCATTGGGTTCATGCCGAAGCACCAGATGATACAATTGCGCTTCTGAAGCAGTATTTGGATCGGTAGAAGCAAAAACAAGACGCGCTGTGCTACTTAACGTATTAATTACTTAGACGAAGAACAGTGAGTTAAGTACAACAGAATTCTAAACTATTTTGTCCTCTACCTACAGCAATCTGTCTATCACACATTTTACTACCAGTCTCTGATTTGAATTTAGATAGAGAAGCTTTGTCTAAGAGGTAAATATCAGTCAGGAATGATCCAATAAAATGAACTGCCTCTACAGCCTCTATCTTGGTTTTCTTTTGTGCATCCCTGCGTTTCTTCAGCTCTTTGATCTTATTAGTGGCAGAGTCTCCTGCACTTTTGTAGGATTGGGCTGCCTCTGTAGCCTCCATTTTGGTTCTCTTCTGTGCATCACTCAGTTCTTTGAGCTCTTTGATCGTTTTTAAGATTGAGTTGTTTTGCGTACCACTCAATTCATTGAGCTTATCGATGGCAGAATCTCCTACACGCTTGTAAGATTGAGCTGCCTTCGTGTCCTCTTTCTTAGCTTGTCCTTGTGAATCACTCCATTCTTGGAGCTCTTTGCTCTTATGAATGACAGAATCTGATTTAATTTGGTAAGGTTGAGCTGCCTCCATGTGGTCTTCACTCTTGTAAATGATTGATTCACCGCGCGTATTTTTATGTGCTTTGACAGCACCTTGAGATTGTCTATTAACAAGCGTCTCGGCCTTGTGCAACTTCTTCAATTCATTGCTGTTGTCTTCAACAAATAATACGTCAGCAAGCTTGAAAGATTGAGCCGCGCCCATGGCCTCTTTCTTAGCTTGCTCTTGTGCATCACTGAGTTCATTCGGCTGTTTGATGCTACCAATGTCAAAATCTCTTACAATGCTGTAAGATTTATCTGCCTCCGTAGCTTCATTCTTAGCGCATAATTTATAGGGTAGAGCCGCCTCCATATTTCTTGCACTTTTATGAAATTGAGCCACATCAATAGCCTCTTCCTTAGCTTGCTTTTGTGCACCACTCAGTTCATCAATGACAGAGTCTCCTGTACTTTTATAGGATTGTGCTTCCTCCGTAACTTCATTTTGGGTTTTGTTACGCTCCTTCAACTCGGAACTCTTGTCGATCACACCATTACCTGCACCTTTATATGGTTGAGCTGCCTCCGTGGCCTCTTTCTTCGGTTACTTTTGTACATCACTGAATTCCTGGAACTCTTTGCTCTTATCAATGACAGAGTCTCCTGCACTTTTGTATGAATGAGCTGCCTCTGTGGCTGCCTTCTTGGCTTTCTTTTGTGCATCATTCCATTCGTTGAGCTCTTTACTCTTGTCTATGTTTGATTCGCCTCCACTATTTCTATAGTTCTTTGCTAACTCTTCACTTTCTCTCTTCGCTTGCTTTTGTGCATCATTGAGCTGTTTCGATTCAGCACTCTTGTCAAGCGCAGATACCACCACCCCACTCCTATATTGCTTTGTGGCTGCCTCAGCTTCCAAACGTTTCTGACGGGCTGCATCGTGTCATGCCTCTTCTGGGCCATGCCGAAGGCTACGGGATCGTAGACACGTGCGTAGCCTTTGAGTTGAACATTGCAGATCGAGCTTTTAGTCCGCCTCCTGCTGACTTTGACCGAAGAGCTTCGAGCTCTTTAGCTCGCTTCTCTGCTGGTGACATTGCGGTCTCGTCCAACATGGTTTTGGGCTCTGAAAGGAGGCAGGAAGCATGTGGATTTCGAGAAACACACATAAATTCAAGAATTTTTTTAGGTATC
>JALLPI010001179.1:0-11430 GCA_036939935.1 Cyclotella atomus
CAGGACGCACGTAGAATAAGGTCAATACAGTACTTATTCCTATGTAGAATAAGGTTGGACCTAGCGCTGAAGCACCAACCAGAAGCCTATTGAGTATTGAGTTTGCATGTTGAGGCTTGCACCGTGGCGAATACACTTTCTACACTATCGACATTGCATTTAAGTCATCTGTTGGACTAACGAACCCAATGATAGATTAACGATCCAAACATCTTCTTCTCCCAAACCTGTAGGACTCACGTGTCCATAGGCAGCTGCACATAACGTCTATGTAATTTGTGCAAGTCTAACACCAAACGCCATGCCAGCAATAGATGGGTCTCAATCGGCATGTAGGAGTGCAGTAGCGAACCCAAAGAAGCAGCAGAAGTGATGGCAAATATCATCAGCCCCACAAGACATCAAACTCTCAAGCTATGCATTCGAGTATTGTAGGTTGATTGTCAAGTTGATCGCCGCAGTTTCGTTATTGGCTCTGTCTCTGGTGGCATTGAAACTTTGCCCATCAGCAGTCAGCATCGCACACCACAGGCTAGACATGAGTGCACGCCAACTGGTGAAGACTGCATGACGTGCAGTTTGTGCCGTGGCTGCGAGAGGCCACGGTCAAACCAACACCACTACTCCCTTTGGCTTCAGGAGGGGTGCCGTAGGTGGTGAAGGAGGGATGCGGTTGAAAGCATGTGAGCTTTAACCCACAATTTTTCGGCACCACACACATCTCTATCTCTTTGTCATTGGCCTAGCTTTCTTTTAGTTTGAGTTGTCAGTACTTGATGATCGTACGGCCCAGGCTGCCATTGTGGTGATTGAATTTTTTCGTCATTCCGAGACGAAATAGTGTTACTGAAATATATAACTTCGCCATTAGTCTCGATAAAAGTATATTTATGAATGACTTTATATTGTTATCACATTGTATTACAGCACCATTTTTCTCGCCGCCACCAAAACTCATCCACACACCCGCAGCACGCAGCTCCCACATTTCACCAGCATCCACCATCCTCACCTGCACCACTCTTGCTTTCCTTTTCCCCTTCACTTCTCTCGTGGTAACAATTACTTATACCCTAGAAATGATGCCAAGTCTTCAACGTAGAGCGGCCGAATCATCAGACGGTTCAGCTGCTGCGGTCGGCCACACAAACAAAGGGTCTCGCTTCGAAAACTGCTTCTCCACAGGCCTAGATCTCTCTGAATTTGCAACATCAGCAGTATCAACCACACAAGCTCGCTCTGCTGCATCTGAACTAATGCAAATAAAGGCACACGAGCACAAAGAAGAAGCGGAGCTCCAAAAACGAATTGCAGAGGTGCATGCAACAACCAAATCAAATGAGCCAACCTACGAATTGTCACTTCGGGCAGAGAATCCTCATTTATCTCATACATTAGGGAGTGAACGAGACGACAACTTTTTGAAGTTTGCAAACGGTAGTAGTGGAGAAGACAATGGGTTTATATCTTGTTTGGTACAGAATCACAACAGTGAAAAGAGTGAATTCGGCCGGAGTCAACGGGCTTTGTCAAAGAGTAAATCGATTAGAAGTAGTGTCATCAAGAGTGTTGGTGCTGGTTCAAAAGGGTTGGGCAAGAAATCAGCAGGTGTGCACAAGAAGTCTTGCTCTGGTAAAAAGTTGTCTGCAAAGAAGGCTAGCAAGTCAAAGTTTTGAGGCAATGATTATCGAGACGAATACAACATTTTCAAGTCTCGGCACAAGCTTCGATTGACATGATAGAAAGGGGAATGTCATTGAGTACGTTTGAGGTGTAAAATAGCCAATGCAGCCATCTATTAGAAGATCTTGCCGTGATGTGTGCGAGGGATGTGGGCTTTTGATTTGCTTAGATAGGTATCATATCGTAGCTAATTTCACGTAAGTACTTTCACTTGCGATGCACATGCTGTTGTGTGAGCTGAATGAACACAGGATTTCAAGTTTTCGAGCATGCAAAGCAAGCCTCACTCCTTCTTTTGCTCAGCTTCGGCACCTCCCTTTTACGATAGTTCACCTCTCAGCTTCGGCACGTCCACCTTCTTCTAGTTCACAGTACTCCTCTCGACCATGTCCGCGATGCATTCAAAGAAAGCCTACCTTGTCCAAGCGAGGGGTCTCCTGAAAAACACCTTCCCATACATCTCCGATGCTGCCATTGAGTACATCTTCAACGAACGATCCAATCTTAACTTTACCGAAGCCTACCATCAGCTTTCTTTGATTGATGTAAACCAAGGTACTGTAATTGAAGGTGCGCCGAGTTTTGCAGTCAGGCGCATGTATCCTCGTCGCACGGTGAAGATTTCCATCGTTGATGATACTCTGACTGACGAGATCTCATTGATACCCGAGTTGATGCAAAAGCCTCGTTCCAAGCCAAAAGAGGTGATTGTACTCTCTGACAGTGAAGATGATGATGACGATGCGAAACCAACTGCTGCGGCTGTTCCGAGAGATGTTATTGAGCTGATAGATACTGACGTGGATGAAGAGGAGAATGATCATTTGGTAGAATGCAAAGTTTGCCTCGGAGAGTACGAAGCACGTGACATGTTTGACTGTGGGCACAACAGAGAGCACGCAGTGTGCAAGACTTGTATTGGTAGATTCGTCTCGGAGCAGCTCCTTGGCAATGGGAGCTTGAAGTTTAAATGCATTGGTGATGTTAGCTGCGATTGCGAGTATCCACTTGCCTTGCTTGATAAGGTGCTACCCGATGATCTTAAGAGGCAGATCAATGAGAAGTCATATTTTGACATTGCACAGATTGAAGGCATGTGGCAGTGTCCCGCTGGATGCGGATACGTTGGGTTCATTGGGCAAGTAGTTCCTTGGGTTGAGTGTGCCAAATGCAAGAAGATGTACTGCACAATGTGTAATGATGGAATCCACAAAGGGAAGACTTGCGAAGAAGATTGGAGAAGGCTCAGTCGAAAAATCCTAGGCATCGAGCTCATGAGGCCATGTCTCGTGCGTGTAAACGGTTCTGTCCTCACTGCACCCAAGAGGTAAGTGCTGTCTGATTATCATCTATTGAACCTCGCTTTTCGTGAATCTAACAGAGCAGATTTATTCTATACATCACAGTACATGAAGGCTGATGGATGCAACAAAATTACATGCTGCAAGTGCAAGAAGTTCAGCTGCTATCTATGCGGTGAGAAGGTCCCAGACTACTCCCATTTCTGTAACCATCAGCTGAAAAGTGACACAGCGTGCCCTTGTGGAAAGCTCTGTCGGCTGTTTACAAGAACTGGGGCAATGGATCAGATTGACCGCAATAAACGCCAGAAAGC
Organism: Cyclotella atomus; assembly: GCA_036939935.1. Lineage (NCBI taxonomy): Eukaryota > Bacillariophyta > Thalassiosirophyceae > Thalassiosirales > Thalassiosiraceae > Cyclotella > Cyclotella atomus. The sequence goes on from JALLPI010001179.1 coordinate 3,299, forward strand.
TGGTAGGAAGGTGCTCATTGAAGCGGGATATACTGATGAGAAGGAGATAGCAAGCATTCTGAAATCTCCGCCAGTAAAAAGATGCAAACCGGAGGTGGGTAAGGCAGCTGATCCTCGTGCAAATAGAGAGCTGGCTCGAGCCGCTGCTGTGCCTCCCCGGCGCAATGAACGGAATGGTGCAGCTCGCCGTCGAAACCAGAATCCTATCGTCGCTGCAGCTCGCGCACCTGCGGCAAGAGATCCAGATGCTGGTGCGGTAATTAACCGCGGCCACGCAATGAGGCCAAATCAGATACCAGATGAACCTCTTGGCCGCCGCCACGCAATGAGACAAAATCGAATGCCTCGGCAAAATGTCAACCAAGCAGCGCGTTTAGGTGAGGTACCTCATCAGAATAATGCCCGAGCTCATCAAGTACATGGGGCACTGCGGGTTCGTTTCGGCAATGACGACATCCGCATTGCACTTGCGGCGTTTGTGCTATATATCCTCATCTGTGTACTCGATAGTACCTTCGCCTTCACAGATGTACTCAGGACATCTTTACTGGCCTTTGGCCTTTTGTCTTTTTTTAATCTGTGCCCTCGGGCCCCTCGGGTGAACTGAAATAAATGGAGTGTTATGAGAGTGTGCCTCGGACGAAATAGTGTCGAACAATGACGAAATCCCTCGTCTATGATGTAAGGAAGAGATGTATAGCTTCGATATAGCTTTGATAGCACGACTTAGTATTATGAATATGCAATCGAGATGTAAAGATCTAACGAGAACAATCAATTACAATTGCCCAACCCCGACGCAGTTCTCTATGGAGACTTTAGCTGCAATCCCCCATTAGCGACCTTCTCGTCATTTACAATATGAGATACCTCACTACAATTTTGATTCATCCCAAGCTGAATCTTCAGGAGCAGTCGGAACGGCCAAGATGGCGCTTTGCATCGAAGTGCCGCACATGGGACATTTGGGTGGTCCGGATGTATTTTGAAGACTGGGCTTGAGACAACGGCCGTGGAACATATGCCCGCACGGACGTAGCTGAGTGTCCACGCTGACCGTAGAGCAAAGAGCGCACTCTGTGGAGGATGGGACTTGCACAGAAGTATTAGCTGCAATGCTCGGGTCGGGATTCATAGTCTGCATTTGATCGGCTGGAGCAACCGTTTCAGTCGGGAACGATGCGCCATTGTTTGGAATACCATTTAATACATGATTGGCCTGGGGTGCATACTGAGAATTGCTCGAGTTGAAAAAGTCACCCATAGACTGTCCTTGTGCATGTTGACGAATGTATTCTTGAGAGAGAGTGCGTTGCATCTTGGCAGGCAAGGCAAGGTCAGTAAGCTTTTCGCAACTGCGTCGAACGGCAATCAATCCTCTTGCGGCAAGAGCATCGTCGTAAGCGCGCTTTAGCTCTCCTCCATCGGTATCATCTTCTCCATCATCTTCGAGCATGGGCGCAGAAGAGGGCATGTTATCCGGTTCATTGGCAGCTACGGCGGCACTCGGTTTGGTAGTGTTGACTGCCACGGGAGTTCCTCCATCATCACCATCGAGGGAAAGGCCAATGGCATCGTCATCTTCGCGTTCTCTCTTGATCCCTCGTTGAGAAGAGCCTCGGCTCATTCCGGACTTGTCGTCAAAAAAGATTTCTAGGAATGCATAAGAATCGCCTCGTCCCTATTCATGTTACATCAAACAAGCAAGCATGATACAGTTAGAACTTCTAGAGATTCACGCATGCATTCACAAATACACATAATCACGCACCATATTCTCATAACTCTTGACCTGAGCCAAATTCCCCATCTTATTCAAATTCCCCTGACTACTCAAATCAGCCATACTCAAATTGGTAATACTCTTGACTCCCTGAATACCTCCCAGATTATTCAATGAACTGACCGAAGAAAAGTGAGGCCAAGACGAAAGTGTCGGTACTCGATCGAACGTTACGGAATGTTGTTTTTGCATGGGCATTGAGGCCGCATTGTTGGAGGATGGAGGGGGAATGTTGAATCTGACTTGTTCACCGTTTGCAATGTTGTTGTCATTGTTGTTCATTGCAGTGACGGTATTTCCATTCTGTGGAGGATTGGGACTGTTCTTACTGGATGATGCAGCTTGACGTACTAGATATTGATCTCGTGCAAATAGTTCCATGAGTACAGCGTGAGAATCGGTCTTGATCATTTGATTGGAGAGTGAGGCGGTGGAGGATGTGGCATTCATGTTTGGTGGGGGGAGTGAGCCGATGGAGTTGGAGAGGGGGAGTTGTTGTTGAGGTGGAGGCTGTTGAGCGGGATTGAGTGGATCTGATTGTTGTTGGTATGGGTACACTTGCTGTTGTTGTTGGTAGATTGGATTGCCGAACTGATCGTATCCTGATGGCTGTGTGAAGAGTTGAAGGTCGAGAGGAGTTCAAGAGAGATGGTGAGTTCACGTGATGTGCATTTGTCAGTTCAGAAACTAAGAACAAATTGAACGCATCAGTCTTTCAATTGCAGACATTCCAGAGGAGCCATGCCCATCTGCTGTGCCCCAATCCATTGTCTCAATCAACACAACATCTTGAATGCCTCCCATCAAAGTTGATCCCATTTCCACTCATCACACAACAACACACAAATAAACTGACCTGTTGTTGTCCCCCATCATCATAACTCTGCATCTGAGCCTGTTGAAAATTAGCATACATTTCATTCCCACTATTCTCCTGCTGAACTCCATACATCTGTCCCTCCTGCTGACTCGATTGAACCTGTTGTTTCGAAGAGAATAAACCATTATCCACCATGACCATCGTCCCACCATTGACTTGTCCTCCCGTCGCACTAGTCCCACCAGTAATCTGCCCATGAGCCACCAACTTCCCCGCCTCCAACTGTTTCTTCAACATAGGCTTCCATATCCTCCTCCTAGCATTGGTAAACCAATTCTTGAGTTGCTTTTTATCAATACCCGTTTTTTGCATGAGCATGACCTGATCTTGGGGGGTGGGGTAGGGGTGGGTAAAGTGTTCGGGGGAGAGGAGCCAGGCTTTTAGGTGGGCGACTGCTCCGGGGGGGAGTTCGCGGCGGGATTTGCGTGCGCCGTTGTCTTCGTCGTCGGAGAGATGATCCATTAGGGCTGTGGACATTGCGGTGATCGTATTTGTGTAATGTGATATTATGTGATTGATGGACCTGAGATTTTCAACTCGTTTGATGGTTCAATTGACATGCACTCAGAGCTTGCTCTTTCTCTCTTTTCTTCTATTCAATTCATGCAAATGCCTGCTTTATTGCAGTTGATTTTCATTTGCCATTGCATTGGCCGATGTGATTTGCATTCCAAAAGTTTTGGTGCATTGAAAAACGATATGGTGAGAGGAGGTTATATACGATTCAAAAGTTGACACCAGTCACTAACGGCGAAAAAACTAATGGCCGATATCAAACTCGCCCCAGAAAGAAAGCTAGATACCCGGCGATTCAAGAGCTCTGAGCAAGCTCTGAGCAAGATAATTCAGGCGAGTTCATCAACAGCAACAATAATAACGGTGGTGTACTTGCCTTATTAATTAGCGCCGGCGGCAGTGATAGGTGATCGCAAGCACTCCATGCAAAGCAAGAAGCAAGAGTCAAGCCCCACCTTAAAAATATATCCAATACTTACAATTTTTCTATCCATTTTGGATATTTATTCCCTAACCAACTACGGAATCTGTACCTTTACCCCCGCGCACACGTGACATAATTATTGATACTTCTTCTTTCTTACTAAAGAGACATAAAGACGGGCGAAGGCCAGAAGTTGAGAAGCTTCTTTCATAACAATGTCATTCCACGATCAAACTGAGAAGCTCCTTAATATCAACGTCATAACAAGACGTCATAATGACATCATTCCACGATCTGGTATTATAGTAACATCGCTCACAATAGCCCCACAAATTGAGTGTCCCAGTTTCACGATCATTTCTAACCATTCACTTAGGTCATTCTTCATCATTCCGCGCCAGCTGTTTCTCAGACAGTGCCATCCATTCATTTCAGCAAAGCTTGCCTTCTCCATCCTCTTCAATCGTCAGTGGAAATGGAACGCTTTTCTCCACCACCATTCAAATGCCATCTTTGTTAGCAATTGATGGTGTCTGGGCGACTGGCTGTGATTTTGTTTCATGAAGATTCGCTCGGCTTCCCATCTCATTTGGAGCAGTTTATTTCAATGGTCGGCGTGATGGGCGATTGAAACCAATCATTATCGATAGCATCCATCACTACACACTTTAATAACCTCGACAGCACTCTATCTCATGCATACGTTCATGACTCCTCCATATTGCAATGATAACATGGACACAAAAACTGAGGGCATATCCGCTGCATTGCTGCATGTTGTTGATGCAGAAACAAAAGTGATTGGTGAACAGATATTATCATCGTCTATGACGGCGGCGCGTCTTCCTCAACAGTCTTCGCATCCCATTGGCGTTAATGCCGCCTCGGTGGCGGCTCGTCGTGTCTCTGATGGACAGGGGGGAGTTGTTAATGCTGATGTTGGTGAGCTTGTCGTTAAAGCCAAGAAGGCGGCTGCATCTCTTTGGATGATTTTACATGCTCAGGTTAGTTTCTTGTCTTTGCTCATGATGTAGCGCTGCTGGAAGAAATCATAATCTCACAATACACGTCTTTCACATCTGCAAATGAATAGAACTGCCATAGCAAAAACTGCCCCTATCCACAATGTCCCGAAACACAAATTCTTTTAGAACATGTGCAGACATGCCCTGCATCCAGTACCCCGTCGTCTCCCTGCCCAACATCTTGCAAGGGATGCAACGAAACACGTAAACTACTCGCTCATTATCACAAGTGCAAAGAGATGAGATCCAAACAAACCTGCACCCAGCAGGGTCAACTATACCCACAACAAAGCAGTTGCCTCGTCTGCTCTCTAATGGCTCGCCACGCCAAAAACTTTACAGGCATGAATCAACAAGCTGCCAAGCCACCACCTCCACGACAACGTCCTCGCTCCGAAAGCTATCCTGAACTCAAGAGTCCAGAACGTAAATCTCGCACTGTAAAGTTTGCACCGTGTCTACGAACAACGCGTTATTATCATCCTGAAAAAGATAAGTCCTACTGTGTAGCTAAGAGACCTCGCTCTTTCTCTTTGGGTAGCACTGTATCTGAAACTATTGAAGAGAATGAGAGTGAAAGGAACTGCAGTGATGATATTGCTTTGCGTGAATCACTGTAAGGATATTATGGTTATTTGTGAATGGGTTATCAGAATTGTATGTTTCTGGTGCTCATTTGAAAGTTTTGTAGAGTTAAGCATGAGGCAAGTCGCTATATAATATAGGAAACTTAAGCTAGCTAAGCGAAAGTATTGATATCACTGGTGTTAAGGTTTTGACAAGGCATGCTACTTCAATAGGATGTGCAAAAAATGTTGTGTACCTACACCCAGCATTATGCAACATGGGTTTATCTTGACAAGTATACACTTTTCGCATGATGATACTATCCCATAGGTCACCTTTTTACATCATACCAATATAATAAGGACACATGTTCATTTAGAATTTTACTGACGACGCATTGGTTGCTAACAATCTCGATCTTAGTGAACAAACAACACAGTGGAAAATATGTTGTATTTTGGCATGTCACAATACAAGTATTTCTAAAGACAACCTACATTAAAAGGAAATATTGACCACAAGACTAAGGATCACCCTTTTGGTTCTTTGATGTGTCTTAAATTACATCAAGAGGATACCTGACAATCGTCACAGGCCATGAACAGTTCCTAATGATGTTTCCATGTGGGTGAGGTGCTAAACTAAAATTAATGTTACATGGGGACAAGATGCCGCCTGAGCTTGAGAATATTTATTTAATCAGCCCTGGAAGGTCCAAAATTTTCATTTAGTATCTGTGTTGAAAGGTCTTGTCTGGTGGACATGTTAAAGCCCAGTACTACAACATTATCTACTTTGTCTATTTTCAAAAAGCAAAAAGTTTTTTGCATTTCGAAATGAGCATATGTGGACCCTTGTCTTGTACTGTTGTTCCCGGGTAGCAGGCACAAATCATCAGTTGATGACCATTGATAAGTATGGGCAAATTTAGACCGCCAATAAAGAACCGATAAGACTGAGAAAAGTCTCAGGCCAGGGCAAACACGTTTTGAGACACTCTCTTATACAACCACTGACTCTATCTAATTGAAATCTTATACGTAAATTATGCCAATTCTATCTAGAAAATGAACACAATTGGACCGCTGGGACACTATATATCACAACAAAGCCTGCGGAAAATATGACAATTACGAAGATTCTGCTGATTTAATAAAATAGTTCGAAATGTCACGGTAAGAGGCTCAACTCTCCATTGTATATTTTATCGAGGTGTTCAAGGAAGTCTAATGCTGACTTCTTCAATTGTATCGGCCATTTTATTATGTCTTGGATCCTATGGTTGACGATGATGAATCGGTCACAGCTTCAAAGGAGGGTTCTGCTATTGCATTCGAATTCAAGTAGTCTTGTTGTGAGGGTGTCTCGGCTTCTTTCGATGAGTGCACTGTCATTCAGTGGAGTATGTCATTACGACACTTCCATTGTGCTCTGAAGATCTTCCATATACTCTGAACCAACACTCCCGACTGCTCCAGTGAATACAACCCCTGTCTCTACTTCTAATACTAATACTGAGCTGAAGAAGATCTACATAACATATTTCAGATAAATGTGTGACCGATGGTCTAAATTATTGAGGATCTGTTTGATTGGCCAGTTAGAATTGGTGATTTTTTGCCAAATTTTGCACATGATTTGTTGACAAGAAATAATTGCCGATGGAAATTTTGGCCTTGCATGCGCTTCATACCATAATGAGACCGCAGTTTAAGTTCAGTTTGAAATAAGATCTAGATTTCACCTGGCCAAGGCAAAAGTTTTTATTAAGTTTCTGGGATATTCTCCAAATCTTGTACAAATCAATTCTATGTTTCAATGTGCACACAACTGCTTTTGTTGAATCAGGGAGAGATCATGAAGCAATGTCCATATAGTATGATAATGATAATGACTTATAATGTTGATTAATGTTAGATCTACTGAGCTATTACTTCTTGTCGACAACATGATGCAATTGTGCGGTGAAACCAAAAGATTGTTTTTGAGGGCAATGTGAGACATAAAATGCTGCTGCACTGCTTCATGAGGAATACAAAAATGTGTTACTGTGGCCTCATTGTCCAACAGGTTCAGCATATTACACCACTCTTTGATGCAGGGGCAGCAAGGCACAGAATCTGAGCCAAAAGCTGGCTTCTGAGGGCAATGTGGACCCATCCAATGCTGTTGCACTGCTTCATGCCCTCCATAAAGGACCAACAAAGGATATTACATTGTGTTACTGTGGCCTCATTGTCCTCAACAAATACGCTCTTTGCTGCAGAGGCAAGTGAAAATTTTAATTTTAGCAGCAAGGCACAGAATCTGAGCCAAAAGCTGGCTTCAGGGGACAATGTAGATCCGTCAAATGCTGCTATGCACTGCTTCATGTCCCCAATAAAGGTCCAACAAAGGATATTACACTGTGTTACTGTGGCCTCATTGTCCATCAGGCTCGGCTAACAACGCTCATTGATGCAGAGGCAAGTCAAATTCTAGCAGCAAGGCACAGAATCTGAGCCAAAAGCTGGCTCCTGAGGGCAATGTGGACCCATCAAATGCTGCTGTATGGGTTCACATTCTCAGTAAAGGTCCATAACAAAGGATATTACAATGTGTTACTGCTGTCTCATTGTCCATCCGGCTCAATAACAGTCCAATAAATGACATTACATATTACCATGTGTTACTGTTGCCTCATTGTTCATCAGGCTCAGCACACGCCGCTCTTTGATGCAGAGGCAAGTGAAAATTTTGGCAGTAAAGCACAGAATCTGAGCCAAAAGCTGGCTTCTGAGGGCAATGTGGACCCATCAAATGCTGTTTCACTGCTGGTATCGCACTGCTTCATGTCCCGCATGAAGGTCCATCAAAGGATATTACACTGTGTTACTGTGACCCATCTGTCCGGCTAAATTTATTGTATCCTGAACGATCAAAATACTGAAAATTTTC
>JALLPI010001180.1:0-11413 GCA_036939935.1 Cyclotella atomus
TTAATCTGCTCTACAATGCTGTATAATTAGATTTTGTGTCAGAACGACGTGTTTTTTTATGTGTTTCAATCGATAGTGACTGATATCAGTAAATTGGCCGTGGAATGAGGCGCTCTTCGATGACCCCCAACGACATTTCTCATTGTGTTTGTGTAAACACTAGCCCTAGATAACCATTAAGTTCAAAGTGTATCATTAAGTCCAAAGGTATGATTTAGCTCATCTGTTGAAGCATTAGAGTACCGAGAGCGATTCAGCGGTAATCTGTGCGTGTGTGATGTGCTATGCGTGAGCCTGTCCCGCCATCCGGGTATCAAATCGATGCAAGATTGCAGATCAGGCATATTATATGATCAGTTCATTATTTTTGTCGAACTTGACGACGCAACACTCAGCCAGCCTAACAGCAGCAACCTATGTAGCAACCAAACAAACACAGACAAACACACACAAGACAAGAGCATGAAGACGCCATCGTATCTCCTCCTGCTAACATCATCAGCAGGCCTGCTGCTGCCTCCATCCTCTGCCTCGTCCTTCTTCCAACGCCTCCTCCCATCCAAGCACAGCTCGCCATTCGTAGTATCCGAGGCCGCTCTGTCGGCACTGGCCTCGTCTCCTCCCACCATCCTCTCCTCCTCTTCATCGTCGTCGTCATCAACAACAATTGACATTGCATCCATCGGCTCCCTCTCGCGCCTCGATCACCTCACCTCCCAAATCGAAACGTGGGCCAGTCACGCTTCGGTGAGGCACTACTACGGCTTTAGCGAGCTGCAAGATTACAATGTGGAGTGCGCCGACATGTCGGAGAAGAGGCGGGCTGATATTGTGGACAAGTGTCGTAGGAAAGATTATGGCGGCAGTGATAATAATAAGAAGATGAGCGAGTTCTTTGGCAAGTATTACGGATTGACGGAGGGAAATCGGGTCAGGTCGGAGGATGCCGGGTGGATTTGTGCGCAGAGGCGTGTGGGGAGGGCTCTGGGCTATTTGAATGCCAGGTACGGCGGTGTTAGCGGTGATGGAAATGATGATGTGGAGAGCATTGACATTCCGGATTATCTAATGGTGGTGGATGATGATACTCACGTGGATTTGGTCAATGTTGTGAGGTATTTGGAGAATCATCAAGATGGTGATGCGAGTGTGGTGGCTGGTTGTCTGTTTCGAGAGAATGATGCGTGAGTTACATCTTACTTCTCTTTTTATCTCTCTATTGACGTGTATGTACCAACATGTTGTGTCATGTTTGTAGACTTCCATTTCCCATTGCCTACGGTGGCTTCGGAACAATCCTCAACAAGGAAGCGGTTCAACAACTTACTCAGCCCATCTACTGCTATGACAATCATGATACGAGCACCACCACATCTTCCAACAAGTTGCACAACGACTTGGTCTGCAATCAAATCAAGCAAGATTTGGCAGGAGAAGCATTTCTGTTTCGCCAAGGCATGACCACCCTCGAACTCTTTTACAGATATTCTGCCCTCAAGGACTTTTGCATGCATTCTGATTGGTTGCTTGGATACATCTTTCGGTATTACCTCAGCAGCAGCAGCACTACCACCGCTGCTGCTGCCAGCACTGATCATGACACTGCCCATCAAGAACAAGAACTCCATACTCTTGTAGGCATCAAGAATTACCCTTCCTGTGGTAACCTTACCATTACCGGACAAGTTCGTCAGTGCAATCTAGATGATACATGCCATAATCAGAATCCCAAGGATATGGAGTACTTGGCTCTTCATTCTTACTCTCACTCTCCAGAAAGTTATACTGCCTTGCCCAAGTTGGAATTGACCGAATACCACACTGCCAATGAAGTCGTAAAGGAGATTCAACTACTCAATAACGCCATTGACAATTCTATTCTGCCGAATGTCATGGTAGTTGATCCTTCTTCTGGTATTACCGACTTTCTCCTGTCCAATGGTGCATGTGGTTCATCTTCTCGTCAAGACTTGAACTTCTTTGACAATAACCAAGGCGCCGTCAGCCGTGGAATTGAATATTACTCCAAATACTTTGAGCACTGCACGGATAATGACCTTATTGTAGATTCGAGCCCCAAGAATCTGATGCACGCCAGTCAAGTTCACGATGTATACAAGCATGTTCTTAGCGGGGATTCTGGTCTCAAGTTGATTGTTGTGATTGATGAATCCAATCTAGCAGAGTTAGTTCGGTACCTACAGAATTGGATGAATGAGTTTCCCCGAGATGACATGTTGGTCTTGAGTTTGAATGAAATGAAAAGTGTACCACACAAGTCCCAGTGGCGTATTGAACAGTTTTTGGGCAAGTCCTTTCAAGTCCAACTCAAGAGTGCATCGGTGGCTAGTATTTCTTCGTCTGCATCATCAACTATCAAAGCACGTGAAGTTCAAGAGTTTCACAACTTTATGAATGTCGCCAAGGGCCCGTGGATGGAACAGCACCACATTGTTGCTTCTAAATCCTCAAGTGGCAGCGGCTTTGCTTATGCCTCTGTTCTCGGATACAATCCCGATGAAAGTCAGAACATACTCTACCGTGATGCTCTACGTGTCATGATTCGATCTCTCAAGAGCTCGGATGCCGACTTTATAGTTTTCATGATGTATCGCAACAAAGACACCGAGACCCTACTTGAAGCCGAAGGAGCCATTATTCATCACATCGACCCTATGAAGCATTCACTCGACGTGTCCTACTTCGAGCCTTGGTTTGTTGACATTGCACTTGCCAAGCTTCGTGCTTTCGAGCTTACGCAGTATAAGCGTGTTCAACTTCTTGATATTGACGCATTGATTACGAGTTCAGAGAATATGGATGAGATGTTTACTTTGTACCCGGATGCCAAACTCGTCGCCGAAGGTCTTGGTGCCGACTCACCTCTCCGTGCAGGATGGCTAATGATTAAACCTTCTACTCATGACTTTACCAAAATGGAGCAACTTCTCGAGCGTGGAACGTTCTCGATTGAGCATGGTTGGGATAACTTCGATCTTCCAGTGGAATATCCTGGATGGACCTCTGAAAAGCCTGTTAACAACTGGGAGTTTTATGGGAGTGTACTCGAGCAGGGTGAGATCTTATTATGTCAACAACTTGCCTCACTGTCTCTTTCAATCGATTTCTCATTTGTATCTCACTTGAACTTACTCTACAATAGGACTGCTCTTCCACCAATTCTATGCATTGCCGAAGAGTGTCAATCCGTCCTCAAAAGATAGCGAGCTTCTGACTTTGCTGGATGACAATGCTCTTTCATTACATGGGTTTATTCATTTCTTTGGAGAACGTAAACCTTGGGCCAAGAGTATTGATACTTCTCTACTCCCCGCTTATGTAAACGAAGCCAGAGCACAGTGGCTCAAAAACTTTGAAGACTTGACTTCATTGGCAGAGACAAACCATGTCAATCATCTTACTCAATTTGGCATTGAACAGTACCTGCAGGCACGAGTTTTGCAAACATATGTAAGTTGGTTCGATCCTCAGATGGGAGAAATATCCAAATGGCATTGACACCCTTTTCTCACTGATCAATACTTTCGGTATATTACAGACCTCGCCGCCGACTCCTTCAATATATGTGACAACTGCACCAACATCATTCTATGCCACTTCCACGCCGACTAAAGCTCCAGTCACTTCATCGCCAGTTACTACTGTCCCAACCACCTCGTCGCCTCCACCAACTCCGTCCCCAGTTCTTGCTGATCCAACCCTTCAACCTTCACCAACTTTGTCGCCAGTTACAAGTGCTCCAACCACCTCAAAGCCGACTAAAGCTCCTACTAAAGCTCCAACCACTTCGTCGCCGACTAAAGCTCCTACTAAAGCTCCAACCACCTCGTCACCTCCACCCACTTCATCACCAGTTACTACTATTCCAACCCTTTCATCGCCTCGACCAACTTCGTCACCATTTTCTACTACTGCTCCAACCACTTCATCGCCAGTCACTTCATTGCCAGTTACTACTATTCCAACCCTTTCGTCGCCTCCACCAGCCTCATCGCCAGTTACTACAGCTCCTACTACTTCTTCTCCTACGAATGCTCCAGTCGGTGGCTCAATTACTGCTCCACCAACCAAATCGCCAGTTACTACTGCTCCATCCACTGGGGCTCCTACAACAAGTCCTACTCGTGCTCCAACCACTCCATCGCCAGTTACTACTGCTCCAACCACTCCATCGCCTGTCTCGAAAGTACCACCAACATCAGCTTCTCCAATTACACCATCGCCATCCAGTGCATCTCCTATAACAACCGCCCCTGTAACTGCATCTCCCACTGCTTTTTTGAAAACTACAATTCAGATGGATTCTACTTTGACTTGGAACATCACGTGTGATCCTATCGTCAACAATGCCACACTTCGCATTGACTTAGCCGAGATTATTGAAGAATCCATCTACACCACCGTCGTTCCTCAATTGGCGAGTGGTATCACACTCGAACTTGTCTATGTGTACGAGCTTTGCGGTGTAACTGTTGGAGCACATACTGGTTATCCTCCGGCACGGCGTTTGCAGGCTACTTCTGATGTCAAGTTGTACCAGGTACTATCTGCGGAGTGTGGAGGTTGCCAAGAAAAAATCTTCAATTCGTCAAGCACTGCTCTGGAGACTGTTGTCAAAAATGGCACTCTAAGTACCACCGTTCAACAAAAGTCCGGGAACATCATCACTGCTGTTTTCGACGGGACCGTGTCGTCAAATTACACTTCCCCCACTAGCCGCCCAACGAGTTTGCCAAGCAAAAAGCCCAGCATGGCTCCTGTTACGCCTAAGCCTGTCAACACTAAATCGTCCAAGACTAAATCGTCCAAGTCGAATCCAAGCCCTACCACACCCAAGCCCGTCACTGCTAAATCATCCAAGTCCAACCCAAGTCCTACTCCACCTGTAACACCCAAGCCTGTGACTGCCAAATCTTCCAAGTCCAATCCAAGCCCCACCACAACTACTTCACCTGTAACACCCAAGCCTGTGACTGCTAAATCATCCAAGTCCAATCCAAGTCCCACCACAACTACTTCACCTGTCATTCAAAGTCCCGTGACTCCTCGCCCTACACAAGCCAAATCTGTCAAAGAGCCCAAGGAGTCCAAGGATCCAAAGTCATCCAAGTAAGCTTCTGTGATTGCATTTGGAAATCCTTGTAGGTAGTATTAATGTCTTTGCACGTTCATGTTTAGAAATCCTTGCTGTAGCAAGGTCTTGTGATAAATAATCAAGAGAGACAAAGAGTAAAATGATAAATAATGTAACATCTTAGCTGACATGAGCTGTTGCCTGAAGTATGTACTAGTACTCGATTGAAGCTTCCAGTACCCTGATTACAAGCTGTTGCCTGATGGAAGCGTGTTAATATCGTACTCAACATCCATTTTTAGGTTGTACTCGGTCAAAGCCGCCATCATCCCGACATGAACTATTGCCAAGATAAAACACATCATCCTAGCTTTTATGCAGGAGGTTCATCACTTGGAATTCCAAACTGGTGTGTGAGGTTGTTATGTGGGTGGCTGATGGGTGTAAAATTTAGCGGTATTATTAACTACATAATCATTACTCTTGACACATTAATGTTTCATCACTTATGACGTTCTTTGCCATAAGTACGTAAAACCAGTACTAAAATTATCACCCGCTCTCCTCCAAACTCAATTAAGCCGCCAGTCTCCGACAGTCGAGTCATCAACCATCAACTACCAAACGATATTCCAGTACTAACAGCAACACAGACGAGATGAATCCAACAGCAGCGTTTCAGATGGCCCGCGGCAAGGGCAAGACGATTCCCATCAAGGTGAGCCAACGAAGTTGTTTGGTTCAATCATCTGCGTGCAGTTAGTGGCGATACCGATAGGGACCCTAACGCTTTATTATATTTTAATTTCCACAGCTGCTGTCCACCGCAGGCACGGGCTACTTCTACACAGCACGGCGCAACGTCACTCGAACTCCTGAGAAGTTTAAAATGGTCAAGTTTGATCCTGTGGTGCGGCAGCGGGTGCTCTTTACAGAGCACAAGATCAAGTAATGAGTGCTAGATTTTTTAATCAGTCTCTAGAGTACATTTGGTAGGGTGATGTGTGGGGTGAAGCAGTATATTTATCTTGTGTAGAGATGGGGACGTGTATCATGAGTGGGGGTGAATCATAATGCGGTCTTCAGCCAATGACCATTGGTGAACAATTAACAGCAAAGCTTCGATGCGAGAAAGTGTCTGCAGAGAGAACTATTTGACAAGTAGTATGATGTATCAATGCAAACTATCACGCATTGGTGCCAACAGATGCATGAAATGCTGAATACTTAATACTTACAAAAGAGCTACTTAACAAAGAAAGTAAACGCTCATACAACAATTGCAGAGATGTGAGATGTTGAAATAAATTAACTTATGCTTCCTCTGCTTGTCTATTGCTACAGAAGATTGCTACTCTAGGATGAATACCATACATACAGTCAAAGTGTTTGATCTCTCTAGATTTCTATATCTACTTTTAATTGTACTTCTCTATCTTCCCAGAAACTACAAATCGAAATGTCTATCTCGAGCAACTCGGAACATTGGCGGCAAATGCACAAGTGGCAGTAGTCACGTCAAACAATGTCCCTGGTACACAGGGCATTAATGTACCTACAACTGCACCTGCTTGGCAGTACATGTACTTTGTGCAATCGGAGGATGCCCAGTATCCCGTATGATCGGGTGGGCAATCGTCTGGATTACTACTAGGTGCAGCCACTGGTGACGATGGAGTGTTACCATTGTTACCATTATCTGGAATGCCAATTGTGTTGGAGTTCAATGTTGGACTATTGTTCGCACTATTAGACCCAGTAGGAGTGCTGGGCGCTGTGGGTGTAGGTGCCGGAATCATCGGAACGGCATCCCCATTGGAATATCCCATGGGTGCAGCGAGATTGAGAGGATTGACACTTGACCAATCGACCGTTTCTGGCTCGGGTGGGGCGTAGTGATAGGTGGTATCGCTCAATGCCCAGAGGGGATCGCGGAGTGTGGAGCAGTCCAAGTTTGGATTGTCAATCTTGGCATTGGTTGCGTCGATCAATGGAGTATCGCCGTTGTCTAGCATATCTCCTGATATCTCCCAGACCAGGACTGCAAATATTTGGTGATTAGATTGAAGCAACAATTGAGTGAGTCGAATCATTCTTCGAACATCAGCATCAAAAGTTCAGTCAACATCATGATAACGACTCACATCCATGCATACCCCTCTCATTGGCATAATGAACTTTATCACAAATGGCTCTCGCATCATCATAACTAACCAATCCTCCCGTATCATCAAATACTGCATACTGAGTCTGAGTCTTCTCGTGCCTGTAAGTAGTCATCCTACCTAAGGCCTTGACAATGTTAAAATACTGAGGACTGCCCTCATCCAAATGAAAGTTGATATCATCGGCACCTTCATGAACTTGCTTCATTCCAGTGGCCTTGCGGAAACTTCTGCCGTAAAATGGCAGACCTAGATTGATCTTGGCCAAGTCCACGCCGTATTCGAGGTAGGCTTCGGTACAACCGTGAACAGACCAACGTTTGGATTGATCGGTCCATCCTTGATCAAACATGGGTGCATTTGTGCCGGTTAGGAGGTCCCATGCGCCGTGTAGGTCATAAGACATTAAGTTCTGAGAAAGCAAGAGACAGAGAGATGGACAGTATCGAGTGAGTTTGTTGTATTAGCATATGTAGCAGTCGAAACAACAAGAACAAGAACAACACGAGACAGTATATTACAACAATGTAAAACAACCAGAAATGCACTCACCAACTCATCCAAAATATCCTTAATCTTGTCAACCTGAATCTTCTCAATCTTATCCGGACCACACGGCAAAGCGGCAGTAAGAGGAAAGTATCGCCCCTTAGCCTCCCCAAGCTTATCCAAAGCATCCCTAATCGCCTGAAGAAAGTACGTATAATTCACAGTATCTTCCGGAGTGCCACTGTGGTCTTCATAGGCGGGATACTCCCAATCGATATCGATGCCATCAAAGTCATATTCTTCGATGAGCTTGACACAATTGGCAGCAAAGGCTTGACGTCCCGCCTCGGTGGCAGCAATGGTGGGGAAATTATCGCTTAAAGTCCATCCTCCGATGGATGGCATGACTTGAGCTCCGGCCGCTTTGGCCAAGGCGATGATACCGTCTCCTTTGTGGGTAGCGCAATTGTGTTGCGATTGGAGCGGTCCGTCCCAAGAGCAAAAGTAATTACGGCCGGGACCCTCCATGACTTGAGATTGAGGTGCATAATCGTATTCTCCCCATAGAAGTTGTGGATCGGCCCATTCGTCGGTTCCGTAGATATTCCCCTCCTTGTCGGGTTGGAAGAAGGCATAGTTGATTCTATCGTATTTCGAGAAATCTATGTTTTTAGGATCAGCGAATTTGTTTCGGTCGTACCATTGCCAGCTGGCGTAGTAGCCGATGACGGTCTTGTCTCGTTTGGGTCCTCGGTAGGGTACGAATGGTGCGTTGGTCCATGGAGGTAGGGTGGGCGATTCTGTAGGTTTGTAGGTTGATTCATCATCGAGGATTGGGTTGGAGACGGTTGCTGTTGGATTGGCATCATTGTTGACGACAGTCGGTGATGGATTGGATGGAGTCGGTGCAGGTACCATGGGTGAATTATTACTGTTGCTGGTAGCAATGTCGGTGGTGCCATGACTGTTGGCAAGATTGTTCAAAATGTCATCCAGCGATGCCGAGTTACCAGAGTTACCTGTAGCAGCAGGTATACTACTGGCACAAGAATCAACATTGGAGAAGCAGCCATGAGTGACATCTTGGCAGTCCATCAAACTGCCAGAAGGACACGGATGGCAGTGCAGAGCTGCATCGTCTCGTGATTGACCACAATAGTAATTGTTGGGATTGGTGTTTGCGGGCTCCTCTGCTTCTTCTGATTTTGCTGGTTTAACGAAAGATGAGACATCTGTTGTGAGTTTGAAATTGAAGAATAGGACCAATAGAATGTGCACATACATGAACATCATCTCCTGTAATCAAACCCACAAAGTCCCAGCTGACAAGTAGAAATCATGCAGCAACAAAGTAACAAGTAGCACTAATGAGCTCACAAGTCAACCAATACAATAAGCAAGCAAGCATCTGAGCACTGCAGACCCACTCGGATTCTCTCCTCACGACAAGAACTCAACGAGCCAGACACGAAACCAATTAGCCATTCTTCGAAACTAACTAACTAATAGCTCACCATCATTGCCATCAGCGGCAGCAGGACGATCCCACTGAGTCACTTTCGTCTCTGGATTATAGTAGTAATAATTCCCCGACTTGCTATCGAGGTATTCCTCCCACGGCGACGGCAGGCTGCTGCTCGCAGCTTCCGTAGTAGCTGCAGCCTTTGTGGCAGCGACCGTACTGCTGCTGCTGCTGCTACTGCCTTCTTCACTCCCCTCATCATCATCATCACGACAAACCACCATCTCGGGCCAAGTGCAAATACCGCCCAATCCAACTCCGCCATTGAACAGCAATCCCTCCGGACAATTCGTCTCGCTCGTGACGACGCCCGATTGGCAGTAGACGTACGACTTACAGGCCGACTGCGATTTGAGTGCGAAGCCCGTGTAGGAGGGGGAGCCGCAGTCGTTGTCGGCGGCAGCGGTGGCGGAGAGGAGGACGGTGAGGAGGGCTGTCGTTGACTTTAACAGTAACAGCATTTTGTTGATTGTATTGATGGTTGTTATTGCTGCTGGCTGAAGAATTGAAGATGATACACAGTTTCAGTTTTTATCAGAGCGATACTTAGCATAGATCGATTCGATAATAATTCGTCTCCAGCCAAAAAATAATAACGATAGAACTGAAGTGGGGTCGACACAACCGCAACGATTCAATTCAAACGTTTCAATAGCGAACACAGGGCTTCGTCGTTTTGTCTGTTTGTCCACTCCATATCACCAGATTAGAGATAAGCCCCGATGACTGATTATATCAGACTAATACAGCCCTTTCATTCCTGTATCGTGTCGTTGTGACTAAATCTGGTGGAAATGGGATTGTTTTGGGTTGAGGGCTGTACTGTTGGTGGGTGAAAGGCCCATTAGATAATCAAGGATGATTTTTATCAATGTAGTCAAGTTGAGGTTGAAGTTGCACTTCCGGAGATCAACTAGGTAACAGCAAGTGCAAGTACCTCCCCTCTAGAGAGAGAGAGGAGGCACCCTCTAGAGATACAAACAGCATGCTTTTCTTCCCGCGGCTTCTGTCATGAATGCTTCCTCATAAGTTTGTGCACCTGCACCTTCGTCTTCGACTGACCCATCATCGTCGTCGACGATGGCGTCTTCGTCACTAGCCTCCACAGCTTGCTTCTGCTCTCTTCTCTCCACCCTTCGAGCACTTTATCACCGCTTTTACTGTCGACAATTACTATCCCTTCGGCAAGAGGTAAGAATACAGTTGTGTATCCTGCATCTGCTAGTTTTCCTACGCTGACGAGAGAGTTCGCTTTGATGTCTGGCACGAGTTCTGCAATTCTTGCCGTGTCTCGGAGGTCAAATGGTAGCATGAGTTGTGCTGTTGCCTTGATCACTTGCCCATTCAGCAAATGAATTTGTTTGTTTGATGCTCCGATGACTGGCAAGTCTTCATCTTCTCAGACGTAATGGCTCATTGCACCCGAATCGACGATGAATGTCTTTCGCTTGCGTTGCTTTGCTTGCGTTGCTTTGCTTTTGCTATTCTCATTGCTGCTTTTCTTACTGCTTCTTTATTCTCTTGATTGCAGCTTTACTCAGGGGAGGTTTGGCTTGAGGGGGAGTGATGTTATCGGGTGGAGAGACAGCGTCAGCGGCGACCAGGTACGTGATTCTGTTTGCTATTTTACTTAGATCAACATACCCTGGCCACCACTGCTCAGTGGCACTGTCCTCCTTGCCCCTTCAGGTGGACTTTTTAGACTTCCAACCCGCAGGGCGCTTGGATGCATTGGCATCGAGTTCCCAGCAATCTTCGGACTTGTGCATTCCTTCGATACCGCAGTGCGTCCACTTCTTCTTCTCCTGTGTGTTGATGCCTCGATTTCCGCCTCCACGGCCTCCTTGGCCTAGTCAGTTGCTGGATAAGTTCTCCATGGCTTTGGAGATGGTGGTAAGTGCCGAAGTTGTTTCGCTCATGTACTTTTTGAACTTTTCATTCGACTTATCTGACAATGCATTGGCAATCTCTTGCAAGAGTTCTGCTTTGGCTTCCTTGGCATCCTTGGCATCTTGGTTGGCTCTGGCTCATTTGGCTGCAAGACCGGTGATGGCCAAAAGAATGATGGCTGCTCTGACCGTTGAAATGCAGCCGACGATGGGCGGAGGGGAGGGTGAAAGGATGCGGGTGGTTTGAGCTCTT
>JALLPI010001181.1:0-15544 GCA_036939935.1 Cyclotella atomus
CAAACATTGTATCCACAAGAAGACAAAGTATGGCCGACCTAAACGCCGCTGTCGCGAATCTTAACCAACAAATGGCGAACCTGATTGCCGCTCTTCAACCCATCCTAACTGGCACCGCGCCTGCTCCTACTGCCACCGTCACATATGCAGCCACTCCTGGAACCCACAACGTCACCGCACTCATCGATTACTCCACCAGGACTGGTACCTCTGTCTATCAGGACGGCATCAGGAGTTTGTTTGATGATGATGAGAAGTTTGACCTACAAAATGACAAAGCAACTGCTTTCGTCGACAAGGTTAAAGCAAGAGTTAAGAAAATGGGTTGGGATAATGCCACTCAGGGTATTACAACTTACCAAGTTGATGGTCAGCCTGTTGACCTGATTGAGCACTACGGTCTAATCGAAATGTCGGTTATTCAGGACCAGTCCAAGCCGTGGTACGAGAGCACTGGTGCCCAAGTTAACCAACGCGCTTCCCAGAACAACCAAATGTTCTACGAGATGCTGATGGCCTCGATGACTCAGTCTGCGATTGATAGAGTCAACGTCTACAAGGATGAGTTCATGCTAGACGATACAACTGGCAAGTTGGTCGAGAATGCAGCTGCCCTTTACAAGGAGATCATGAGGTGTACCACCTTGGACACTCTCACGACCAACAAGGCTCTTCGTGACAAGGTTAAAGACTTACCTGCAATCGCCGCAACCGCCGCTGGTAACGTCGACACCATCCATTCCTACTTCAACGATAACTACAACCAGCTTCAGAAGTTCATCATGAAACGAGCTAAAGAAAAGTACGATCAACTCAAGGGTGATACTCACTATGAGTGGGGGACTCCGTCTCCAGCTGAGCAGCAAGTCATCGCTCTACAGGCCGAGCTTGCCGATGTCAAGTCGGAGAACCTTCAGATCTCGAAGAAGCTCAAAGCCAAGTTGAAAGATGCCAAGAAGGATGCCAAGAAGGATGGCAATAAGGGTGGTGGAGCCGGAGGTGGTCAGAAGCAGAAGAATCAAAAGGACAAGTCCAACAAGAATCGCCAGAAGAAGGACGAGGCCTGGAAGAAAGTTGGTCCCAAGGCAGGTGAGCCTCAGACCAAAGAGAAAGATGGAAAGAAATGGAATTGGTGTGAGCATCATCAGGCATGGTGCATTCATACTCCCGAGGAGTGTGAAGTAGGCAAGAAGCTCAAGGCAAGCAAAACAGTTGCGAATCAAGCTGAGGTCAACGATTCAGACAAAAAGAGCAGCTACGCTCAGCAAGTCCTTGCCCATCTTGCTACCATCGACTTCGAATGATGGTGCAGACCGGCATGGCTAATGGCCATGGCCGAGGCACCCAACATTACCTATCTCTTCATCCTTCTCTCCATGGGAATCATCTACTTTCTCACCAAATGGGTACTCAACAGCCCAGTCGTCTATGAATCTCGCCGTCCTCCAAGCCTTCGCAAGCAGCTTCGCCTCCAGCGCAGGTTCCGTCCCAAACATCAGTATCGTTACCATTGGTTCAAACAGCGCATGAAACGAAAGAAGAAGCAGCGATTCAAGAAGCCAAAACCACTGTTTCATCTCACATGGCAATACAAAGCATTGATGCTCACCTGGGGTCTCTGCTTGAGCCTTCTCAAGGTTGGTTGTCGCGTGGAGCGCTTCGTCTGCAGCTCTTTGTGTGTGGTCAATCGCCTACTGTCTTCCAGTGCCATTGGTTCGTGCATCCAGTCATTGTCGAGTCGATATAGGCTCCATGAGACGCAAATTGTTGCTTACGAGTCAGTGCTCCACACTGCAGCCCGCACCAAAGCCAAGTTTGATACTGACTCCTTCAAAATCGGCATCGACACTCTCTGCTCAATCACTATGTCAGGCAATGTGAATTGTTTTGAACGTCTCACGCCAGTCACCGGCTCCTCGGTCGGCGGTATTGCTGGTGGGCTGTCCATCCAAGGTACCGGCACTTTCTGTTTCAAGCTCGAAGATTCCACCGGACGAATCCACACCATCAAGCTTCACAACAGTTTGTATGTTCCAGGCCTGCCTACTACGTTGCTCTGTCCCCAGCATTGGTCCCAGCAAGACGATGTGGAAGGTACCTATATCAAGACGGATAAAGAAGGCTGTTGGTTAGTGTGGAATGGGGGGAAGTTCAAGAAGTATGTTCCGCTGGACCCGAAGACAAACACACCTACCTTTTTCACCGCTCCCGGTTCCTTCAACTATCAAGCCTTTGAGGCTACCTACCTCGCCGCCTTCGATGCCTCCAACATCAGGCCTCCTACTGTCTCCATCGATACTTCCAGGCTCCGCCGTGAGCGTCCATTGGACCCTGCTGAGTTTCTTGTGACGGAGGAGCTCAATATTTCAAGTGAAATGGGGGAAGATGAGGGAGCTGAGGGAGCCAACTCTGATGACGAGACCGTTCAGCACAGCAATCTCAGCCACAGGGACCTTGAGCCCAGTGCCCAGTGTCCTATTCATCCAACAGGCACACACACGTGGGGAAATTGTCAGCACAATCCATTCAATCAATCTACACAAGTTGGAACCCTTACCTTTTCTCCAGTCCAGCAACGAGACGATGCCGAGGCTACTAATGATGCCACCGCAGCCACCGATGACCAATTGGAACTGCTACGATGGCACTGCAGGCTTGGCCACATCCCGTTTAAGTCTCTCTGCCGCCTGGCCGAGAATGGTGAGATCCCCAAGCGCTTGGCTGATGTCAAGCCTCCTCGTTGTGCAGGTTGTTTATTTGGAAAGATGACAAAGGTTCAATGGCGGACAAGCAAGTCAAACAGTGGCGAGATCCATCAAGCACAGCATCCAGGCGAATGTGTCTCCGTCGATCAACTTCAATCAACGCAAGTGGGCTTCATAGCCCAGCTCAAAGGACGCCTCACTACCAAACGTTACACCGCAGCCACCGTCTTCGTCGATCACTACTCGAGATTGCGCTACATCCATCTAATCATGACAAGCATGACATCTCAAGAGACCATCGAAGCCAAGCAAGCATTTGAGCGATTTGCAGCAGATCACGGTGTAGCCATCAAGCACTATCATGCAGACAATGGCAGATTCGCCGACAACGCCTTCAAGCAGCACTGCGAGCAGCATCATCAAACAATCTCTTACTGTGGTGTCAACGCCCATTTCCAAAATGGCATTGCTGAGAGAGCCATCAGAGACATCACGGAGGTTGCCCGAACTATGTTGCTGCACGCCAAGGCAAGATGGCCGTCTTGTGTGCATCTCTCCTTGTGGCCGTACGCACTTCGCAACGCCGTGCATGTTTTCAATACTGCTCCCGTGTTAGATGACGGAACTTCAAGGCTAGAACGATTTTCCGGGACTTCAGTTGGATTCCGCATGAAGGATAACCACACCTTTGGCTGCCCTGTATTCGCCCTTCAGAACGATCTGGCTGCTGGTAACAAGATCCCCAAGTGGTCTCCAAGGGCGCGCTTAGGGCTCAATCTGGGCCCAAGTCCTACTCACGCACGCAATGTCAACCTTGTTCTCAACCTTTCTACGGGATTGGTTTCTCCGCAGTTCCACTGCCGCTTCGATGACTTCTTTGAAACGACTCACTTGTCCACCCGTGACGTCGATACAGCATCTATGTGGAAGCAACTGGCTGGTAGGATAGAGTGCCTAGACCTGTGGAACATCGTGTTGGGCCTATTGGGACTACAGACTCCATTGCCCCAGAGGCTACTGAAGAGGTGTCGTTCACTAATGACGTGCAAGACTCTGAGGGAGCTGATCCACCAGCTCAGCAGCCTGCTGCAAGTGCCGGCACGAGCAGCAGAGGTCGTGTGAGAAGGATGAGCAGAGCCATGCAGGAATCTGTGTCACAGCGTGACTTCTACGGTGACTCAAATATGCACTACATGCAAGCCATGCCAGCTGTTACGATGGAGGAAGCCGAGTTCGAGTATTCACGTGAGCATGATTTCCACCTTGATCTTCAAGACCGCATGCGTCATCCTATTGCCTTCCATGCAGAAATGATGGGTGACATCATGTATTTCCACCAAGCTATGCAGCAAGACGATGCTGATGAGTTCGTGAAAGCAGTCGTGAAGGAGGTTAATGGTCACATTGACAACAGTAGGTGGCAGCTCGTTTCTCGCGATGAGGTTCCTGAGGGCATTGACGTCATCCCATCAGTATGGTCTATGCGCCGCAAGAGAGATCTCACTACCAATGCCATCACCAAGTACAAGTCCAGGCTTAACATACATGGTGGAAAGCAGGTTTATGGCATGAATTATTTTGAGACCTATGCTCCAGTGGTTACTTGGTTTGCTATTCGTGCCTTCGTGACCATCGCACTATTGTTCAGTATGTACCTACGGCAGATTGACTTTGTTCAGGCCTATCCTCAAGCCCCTATCGAGACGGACATGGACATGGAGTTACCTCAAGGTATCGAGACACGTCACGGCAACTCGAAGGATCATGTTCTCAAGCTGCTATCCAACCTTTATGGTCAGAAGCAAGCTGGTCGTGTTTGGAACAACTACATGGTTGAGAAACTGCACAGCATTGGCTTCAAGTCTTCCTTGATTGACGAGTGTGTGTTCTACCGCGATGATGTCATCTTCATAGTCTACGTCGACGATGGTATCTTCATTAGTGGTGACGACGATTCCATCACTAAGGCCATTCGCGACATCACCGATTCTGGTCTTGAAATTGACGATCAAGGGCACCCTGCTGACTACGTTGGCGTCTCCATCAAAAAGCTACGCGATGGGCACTACGAGTTCACACAACGAGCGCTCATCGACGCCATCATCAACGATGTCAACATTGGCGATGCTTACACCAAACCTGTGCCAGCCAAGTCTTCTACTTTGCTCCTGCCTCACAAGGATTCACCATCATTCGAAGAATGTGGCTTCAACTTCGGCTATCGCTCCGTCACCGGCAAACTCAACTATTTGGCCCAGACGACTCGTCCGGACATCATGTTTGCAGTCCACCAGATTGCAAAATACTCTTCTGACCCAAGGAAAGAGCATGGTGAGGCCATTGTTTATCTGGTGAGGTACCTGAAGAAGTCACGTGATTTGGGTCTTAAGTTTAAGCCCGATCCATCGTGTGGATTCGAGTGCTACTGTGACGCCGATTTCTCTGGCAACTGGTCCGCCATCTTCGCCGCCTACGATCCCAGTACTGCCAAATCTCGCAGCGGCTGGGTTATCTTCTACGCCAAGTGCCCCATCATCTTCGCCAGCCGTCTGCAGACGCAAGTGGCTCTGTCTACAACCGAGGCCGAGTACATCGCTCTATCGATGGCCCTTCGCGATGTGATCCCAATCATGGAATTGCTCGAGGAGGTGCGCAACTATGGGCACAAGGTCATTTGCAACGAGCCCATCGTTTACTGCAAGGTTTTTGAAGACAACTCTGGCGCCCTCGAGCTCGCTCGTCTCCCGAAGCTTCGTCCTCGCACCAAGCACATCAACGTATGCTACCATCATTTTTGCGAGCACGTGCGAAAAGGGATCATCAAGATTCTTTCAGTCAGCACCGACGATCAGATTGCTGACACTCTGACCAAACCTTTGGCTCAGAATGCTTTTAACAAGCACCGCCGAGCTCTTTGCGGCGGATAAATCCACCACATCAAGCCTCTCGACAGCCATTGTGAGGGAGTGTTGGATATGCAAGACAATCAGCTCTCGAGCAGTCTTGCCAAGGAGGGTTTTAGGCTCCTGGCTTTCCCTGCCTTTTATTCTATTCTATGTCAATAGAACAAGCTTCTATGTCAAACAAGACAGTCAAACCATCTTGTTTCGTCATTTCTATCTTGTCTATTTGCAGTTGTAACAGTTTATAATATCGATTTTACAACAACTTCATCTGTTTACTTTTAACAACTACTACGCCCGCTTCGCAAAGTCTGGAGACGTCCATTCCTAGAAGTACCAATTTGCAAATAACATAACACAGATGTACTGTATACCCATACCTTGGCTATGACCTTGATATTTTCTCCCACTTTCATATCCTCACCACCGCCACTTATAACCTTAATACTATCCACAGATTCGTCTGAATGAAAAAAACCAGCTTTGCCATCGGTGCAGGAGTCAAGTGTATTGTATCCATTTGGCTCAGATTTGCCTTGTATACTATATCGGCTGAGCAGTAGCATTCCACTATCACCTGAAAGTCGAATTGTTGGTGACGTGCTTCGAGGGTTAGCAAGTATGATTTGTCGAGAAGTGACAGTGGCAAAGAATCTTCTTACAGAATGAAGACAACACAGAGCATTTTGGCACATTCAAGGAACCGTCATAGACTGCCATACCGGAATCAGAGAGAGGGATGGCCAGAGGCATGTGGGGTGAAGATAGAGCAAGACAACCGCATGGCGCCTTAGACATTACATGCATGTACATTCTTTGAGGTACTTGATTTGGTTCAATACTCTTGTGGTCATTGTCATAGTTTGCAACCAAGATAGGGTTGACCTGCCAATTAGAGATGTCATTGGCGTCTCCAGATCCATCATATTCAGCACCGAGCGTATAATGGATATTTTTATATGATCCAGGACACCATTGGCAATATGACATGATTGTGCTCCATCCATATCCGGCTGGTGATGGACATGAAATACCACATCCATCAATGATAGGCTGACATACAGAAAGTTAAGCCAAACGAATCGTCTTCAGCATTCGAATACATGATAACCTACTCACATTGTAATATTTCTTGTCATGTGTATGTCCACTATGATGAACACATTTTAGATGGATATTCACGAAGCAGCTGATTAAAAATACAGGACAAACTTCACCTTCCAAAGTTATGTCCAATCTGTAAAGGATGGCCAATGTGAGTCAAAGGCAAAACGTATGAGAATCCAACATTTGATACCTTATCACTTTCACTCGCCTCGTGCATAAAAGACTTCATATCCCAAACAACAGGCTCATCTATTGATTCGAAATTCCCTTTAAAACCTCCAGTCAGCCCGAAGCCCCAATCGCTTCGACAAAGCACGCCAATGTAGGCAATGCCACCACCTATACCTCCAAGGAGCGCATGGTGAATATCAACATTGGAAGAATGCCATTCATCTCCACCGTACTTTGATCTCATGATACTACAACAAGAGATAATGAGAGTAGTGGTGATGAAGACACAGATGAAAATTCAATGAATTTAGTAAATACTCACTTTAATGCATCTGACGTCGACTTAGCATCATCATACAAGCTCGTAATCTGAATGGTGGTTACTCGTAGGTGTGTATCCTGTTTCACAATAGTAGCGAAGAATGAGGATATAATGTGGTTCAAGCACCCACATCAATGCATCAAAAGGACTTGGAAATCTAAACTTACAATCTCTTTCTCAAAGATTACATTGGCACCAGTCACTAAAGTGTTGACGTAGTTCACTGCATTTTCCATCCCACCGAGATTCGAGATAAAGACATTGTCAATCTCTATATACATTTCTACTTGATAGTGGTAGCTTGACTGTAGCTGTCGTGATTTGTTCAGAGGATTGGCTTTGATGCCGCGAACCGATCTGGTCAAAGACTCCATTGTTGAAAGATTTTCATCATGATGCTCATGAGTATGATGGTGTTTGTGTTGATGGTCATTCTTAATAAGAAGTAAAAAGTGAAATGATACTTAGTCTTGGCAAACTACCATAAGAATTTTCAATTGGTACTAAGAGACTTGACTTACATCATCCACAACCAATCTTCTCATTGACTCCTGTTCTTCTATGGGAACATCTTCAATTACATCGCAATGCCATTCTGGAGGAGTCAAAGTCACTTGCTCCTCTGCCATCGCAATGCCATTGTATTCATTCTTTTTTTTGTTGGATTTTATAAGGATTTCGATGCCCATCGGCACCTCTCTTCTCAACAAATCCGCGCATGTCATCCGTTTCAGGATTTAATGCTAGCATTGCGAAGGTTTCAGCTCCATCAGCTGTGTCGGAATCGGACACTAGCAATGTGTACAATAATGTGCCACTTTCACTTACTGTGAACGCATTACCTCTCTCATCAATGATGACCGTCGCAGGTGTGACCGCAGGATCGAGAGCTTCAAGCACATCTATCGCAAGCTCAAGCCCAGTACTTTCAAAACCTGACCCAATCTTGGTATGAATAGTATAACGATTGTTGATTCCAATATCTCTTCCCCTTCCTGCCATATGATGACGGGACTGCTTGATCATCTCACCGACGTTGTCTTTTGGACGAAGTACGCGGCGTGGATTAATTGCTTCCCCAATGGCTGAATAAAATGCAAGAGAGACGGTGAGCACCGTGTATACAACGGTTGCCATGTTTTAAGTGTTTAGATTGGACACGTATTGCAAGTTTGCCGAGACGTTGCTGTTGCCGGCAATCAGGACGAATGATAGAATCTTAACGATATCGTAGTGTATGGACCATTTGAATTGATGGCAATATCCACTTACTGGAGCGAACTACTTGTGAACAAGGATTACTTTTTCATGTGTGTATCAACCATATCAATGCTCCATCAGATACAACTTCACTCACTGGACTAAAGCGCATCAATAACATTATAAAATTCCCAGTACTACGAACTACCAAGACGCAAACAAGTCAAAACAGCACATCGAAGAAACCCATCGCCCCATACAGTGTCAAACTACTTGCAAGTGTTGGAATACCTTCCCTTCGACTGACATGATCCCGAGCAACAATTATTTGGTTTAGAAGAGTCGCAGTAAGTCCCTACAGCGCCACAAGTCGTTGTGATAGGTTTAGGTGTCGGCAATGGGGTTGGAAATTGGGTTGGCCGCTTAGTTGGTTGAGCTGTGGGCTTCTTGGTGGGCGCTGGTGTTGTAACCGGCCCGCTAGGGACTGTCGGGGTCCCTCCTCCAGCACCAACAACAAATGCCAAGTCATCTACGTCGCCATAGGCACCACCAGGGCAAGGGCTCGCGGCTCCATTGTATCTAATTACAACTCGGACGGCCTGTAAACTTCCGTTGCCCAAAGTGTATTGTGCAGACACATCATTTGCCCCAGCTGCACTTGGATTGAGCGTACTGATTAGCTGCCATTGTGGATTCGTGGCATCATTGGCGTAGAAAAAGTCGACGAAATCAGCCGTTGTGCTGTATGCCCAGACCTTCGCATCAATCTTTACAGCTGCACCAGGTTGAATGTTGCCTCCAACTGCGGAAACCTTGATACTATCCACAGATTCGTCAACATGATAGTTTCCCGTAGACCCATCAGTGCAGGCGTCAAGTGTGTTTGAACCGTTTGGCTCGGATATGCCACCGATTCCTCCTCTGCTATTCAAGAGAGATCCAGAAAAACACGAAGTGGTGACACTAGAGCATTTGGGTGCACCAAGTGAACTGTCGTAGAGTGCGATTCCATGTGACGAAGTAGGGCTGAGAGTTGGAGCAGGCGTCAAGAGAGGAGCCGGAGAACTTAGAGCCACACATCCTGTTGGTGCTCTGGAAAAGATGTGAAGGAACATTCTTTGCGCCTCTCTGTTTGGATCGACACTGTAATGCGACGCGTCATAGTTCGCCACTAATGTAGGATTAGCTGGCCAGTTTAGAATGTCGTTGACATCTCCAGATCCATCGTAGTCGCCACCAAAGCTGTACATAATGTTTCCATATGCCCCTGGGCAGCCCTGGCAAACGCTCATAATAGTGCTCCAGCCATATCCGGGTGTTGCTGGGCACTGTCCAAGACCGCACGTATCAATAGGTGGCTGTTTCAGTTGTAGATAGGAAAATAGATGGTGAGTTTCACTAGCTGTTGACTTTATTGGCATTGATGCTTATGAATGCTTACATCGTAGTGGGCCACTTCATTGGTATGCTTGCTGAGGGTCGATGATAGAGACATTTTTATTGAGCACACTTAGATTTGGCGTTTCGATAGTGAGGCTTCAATAGACCTTACCTTCCAAAGTTGTGACCAATCTGTTTGAAGAAAGTCAAGATGAAAGGCTGAGTCACAGATACTAGAGATCAAACGTGAATAGCAATATAACCATAACAAACACACCTCATGCATGAAGCCCTTCATGTCCCAAAGCACAGTCTCTCCCATCGACTGAAAAGTTCCACTGAGACCACTTGTCAAGCCAAAGCCGTAATCACTTCTACACACCACACCGATGTACGCAATGCCGCCGCCATGAATACCGCCAAGTAGTGCGTGATGGAGGTCTACATTTGGATGCACTCCAGCGTAGGTTGTGCGCATGATACTGAAAGAACACAAAAGGCGAGAGTCAAGTAAACAATGCAGTATCATCATCATCGCAATGACATAAGTCACGAACTTACTCCAAAGCCTGAGATGTAGAGGTAGCAGCATCGTATAGCGTGGAAACGACGATATCTGTAACTCTCAGATGTGTATCTATCTCCTTTTCAAACACAGTATTGGCGGCAGTCACTAGAGTGTTGACGTAGTTGACTGCATTGTTCATGCTGCCCATTGCGCTGATAAGAGCGTTGTCGATCTCTATAAATAACTCGACTTCAAAGTTGTACGCCGCTTCAAGACGCCTTGGTTTGTTGAGCGGGTTGACCTTGATTCCACGAAGCGTTTTCGTTAGAGCCTCCATAGTTGATAGATTTTGATCTTCGTGTTGGTGTCCATGATCATGCTCATCTTCAGTCAACCTCCTTTCCAAAGTCTCTTCATCTTCTCGAATATCTTCCTGTTCTAGAACATCCTGTCCAACGTCACAATGCCAATCGGGGATAGGCAGATCCATTTCCTCTTGAGCCATAGCCTTGCCTTGATTCTCGCCCTTAGTTTGCTTGATCTTGTACGGGACCCTCTCCCCACTGGGACCTCTCTTCTCAACTATGCCATGCATGTCATCCGTTTCGGGATTCAGTGCGAGAATTGAGAACGTGTCACTACCCTCTGCAGTATCGGTATCGGTCACTAGCAAAGTGTACAGTAGTAAACCACCGCCACCATTTCCCACGGTAAATTCATTGCCCTTTTCATCCTTGATCTTTGTATCAGGAGTAACTGCCGAGTTAGTTGCCTCGACTACATCCATCGCAAGCTCAGTGCCAGCGCCTTGAGAACCAGGTTCGATTTCCGTATGAATTGTGTATCTCTTTTTGACAACTTCATCTCGACCTCTCGCTCCTTTTAGGATCTCCCCTACATTGTCTTTCGGGCGAAGGACTCGCCGAGGATAACTTTCTGCGGGACGGGCCAAATTGATGACTGCTGTGGCAAGTACAAAGAGGCGCATGACGAGTTGTTTTGGGTGATATCGAATGTGTTGAGATTCTGGGATTGCTCCTCTTGTTATGAAAAAGTGAGAGCAAAGCGAAAGGCTCACTGCCCCTTCGCTTCTCTTCGTATCTCTGTCCAATTTTCACTGCCCGGAAGGGCAGTACTTAGTGTTGAGTGCTAAAAATCCCCCATTCTTCTAAACATCCATTGAAATTAAAGGTACTCATATAAAGATCATTGCTTTAATACCTTTCTGGTCGATATTAGTGACATAAAGAGCTTGCTTCTCTCCCACACGAGGGGATCGTGCCGTGAAGGAGCTTATGAAGTCAGAGCTGATATGCAGGCATCGAAAGAGTCTGAAACGATTCATTACACTAAATGTGTTCTTTGGGTTGGTCTGTGCGACTGCAATCAGCACCATTCGATTGCCCCAAATAATAATTTCCAAAGCATGGGTTTCGTTTTCGATTGCTACGTGTTTAGTTATCCAATCGTGGAGAGGTGCGGGTAGTTCTAGAGGGTGAAGCAAAGTGAGGTATTATTGAACAACTTACTGTCATTGATGCTTCCAGGTTCTTCATCATTGATGTACAAGGATATAGCAGTTTCACATACTGAACATGAACAAATAATCACTACTGTGCTCCAACAACTTCTCCAGTTCATTCACAATTTCTTTGGCACTAGCTCGCTTGGTAGGATCACTTTCATAAACTCTATCCAACAATCTAGTCAACTCAGCATCCACAGTCCCAGCAGCATTACGAATGGTCTCATTTATTTCCGGTCTATCACCCCTTTGAATTGAAGACTTGATATGTTTGCCTCGCTGGTCGCCCCACGGACGTTCTCCTGTGATGATACCAAACAATATGTTACCAGCGGAGTATACATCTAGCTTTTCTGTGAGAGGTGAACTATCATATTCTTCGGGTGAACGAGATGATCCCGGCGATGTCGGGATATAGACAGGGCAAGCTTCCAACGAAGATTTGCTTGTTATGTTGCTCTCCTTCTTGGTTACAAACCTGCACCTATTGAAATCATTTAAGTAGATATCACCTGTGATTGAGTCCACCAAGTATTGCTTTGCCTGCAAATCGGCATGAATGATTGGAAGCCACTCAATTGCCTCGCCCTCTCTATTCTTGTACCCCACACCCTCATGCAGATCCATCAAGCCTCGAAACACACCCAATGCCAACCTAATACGTCCCGACTCAGTCTCTCTAGTAGCCACCAACTCTCCCCGTTCATCTCTGCCCATCCAACTCTCAATCTTTGGCTTTGTCTTGTACCCACCCTCTGGGCTCCAAGACTTGACACTTTCCTTTTCTCTGGCATAAATGACATCATCCAAGGTATGAGAGATGGCCTGTGTCAAAACTGTGTTGGCACAATATCCATAAATCGGTACCACATGATGCGAAGAAGATAATAACTCCATAACCAATGCATCACGACGGTGTCGTTGGAAATTACGTTGATCGTAGGCATGTTCTGATTTCATCATTTTCAATACTACAGGTGCCATATCCTTCGATGGATCCACTTCTTGATGCGGGTCGCAGGAGAAGACATCACGCCATAACCCATTGCCTACAAAGCCCCAGGGAAATGTTGTATTGGTACCACCATTCGTCGTTTCATCATGCAATATGTCCACACCAAACCTCCGTTTCCTCACCACACTCTTCAGATCAATCTCATGAATCTGAGCAGATATGACGATCATTATGTCAATCTATAAAGCAAGTGCTTGGAGATTAAAACATCTATGCACTCACTCACCTCGTTACAATTTGGGAAATGATACTCATGCCATTCCAACGGTGCGCAACCCTCTCTCAACCTTTCTGTGCGGGTATAGCCCCCCTCATCACTCTTATTCGAACGCCTTCGACGCGTATTGGGTTTACCCGGTTGGCGGACATAGAAATCATCTTCTTCGGCAGCCGTACCCAATGCCAACTTGGCCTCTTGACGCAATCGTTCCATTTTTTCTGGAGTTTTGTATCGATCAAATCCATCATCATTACGGTTACTGTGCCATCCTCTTCCGCTGCGTCTATTTCGATTACGAACCCAAGCCTTCTTCTCTCTACCACTCAGTCCCCTAGTTTCAAATAGATACTCTGCATAATCTATACCACTCAGTACACTTTCGTATATCAAACTGTAACTTGTCAGGATGTATAGTTGAACTAATGCCCAAAATAGAAAACTGATGTATAGTACTCTGCTTGATTTGGATGAGGTAGAAATGTGATGTATAATTTGTTGTGTGATGGATCTTGTCCTCTTTTTGCTGTGTTTGTACCTCGAATCATGGTGGGAGGAGACGACTCTATTGCGTTTCTTGGCAGGAGACGATTCATTGTTTGGCTGTGGATCTTGAGCATCTACTTTCCTTCTTCTGCGGAATGTTATATTTGGATGGGCATTTTGATCGGGCGTTCTACATTGGGGCAAGTTATGGCCACGTTGAGAATCACTTTCATCGCTGCTGCTCCACTCTTCTGATGAGCTTTCGTAGGAATAAGAGGAAGAGCTAGCACTGCCATTGCTGCTACCACTGTCACTATCATAACTGCTCCCAACACTACTTTCATCAGATGCGTTGGAAGAAGCATCAGAGTTAGAGCTCCTATCTAAACCATCACGTGCATTCATTTGATGTCCATTGCATTGATTTAATTGCTCCGTCATTTCATCAGCAATGGATTTCATAGTTCGTGGGGAAAGAGGCTGTTCATTTGCTTGGATTGTTTCAGATGCCATATTTATTTGTATGCCTAACGATATCTTTTCAGAAGTGTTGTTCAATTACTGCAGTTCTCGGTACGAGGTTATAAAATGAAGAGGAAGATACATGAGACTTTCAGCTATTCTAAAACTCACATACCATATAAAACGGCACTCATAAATAACAGCCAGTCTATTGTACTGAAAGCTTGTGAACAACCTGTAAACGAAGCTACAGATAGTATGGTAGACTAAGAAACGGAGGAGTAAAATCACACCACACAACATCGACTATAACTTCGCCCAAGACACCGCAACGGGCCGATTACATACGAGAGAGAACAACTTACCTCAATGCAATCGAGCACTGCAGCCGCCAGCTCCACATCCATATGTACGGAGATAGGGGATCACGAAGGACGACGCTTGTACGTTGGACGAAGAAAAAATAATGACAACGCTTCTCTATGTGCGTTATCGTACGATATTTACGTAAATATGGATCTTAACTCTCACGTTCACCGCTCGCCAACCGCTCTCATAAAGAAACCATGAGCTTCCGTCCATCCACCGCCCCTCCTATTCAGGATATGCCTCCTCCGGGAGGGTACAAGAAGGTGCATTTGTATTGCTGCTGTGGTTACTATTTTTATTGTGCATCGTCTCTCCAGGTCTCTCCGCAGCGGCGAGGATTCTGCACCGATTTTATTGATACATCAGTTGCATCACTATTATTAACCACTCTCTCCAATATCAAAACAGCTCGACTTTGGTCGCTACCTCCCCTCCCGTGGACCCAAAGGCTATCAACTCTGGCTCGGCTCCGCTGTCTTCATAGCCTACGGATTTTATCAAGTCGGCAAAACCAACAAGGCATCGGTTCAACAAAAGATGCAAGAGCGTAAAGTCCGTTACGCTCTCGCTCCACTGCTTCAAGCGGAGGCCGATCGTGAATATATGGAACGGGAGTTGGTGGCTTTATTGAAAGAGAAGGAGGTGATGAAGGATGTGGTGGATGCGGAGGGACGGGAATGGAAGGTGGGTGCTAGTCAGTTTTATGGGGGGCAGTGGATGCCTAGGAGGGTTCAACATTTTATGCGGCATCATTCGTAATAGGGGTTTGGAATTGTAGATTTGGGGGGAGGTATCGAACGATTGTTGGAATACGTCGTGGAAATGTGGGGGTACATCATCATCTCTTGTCATAGTGTCTTGGGGATGAATTATATTATGGCTATGGCTCAAGAATGTTACTGTCAATTAATGACAGCCATGTTGGGGATATAACGCTGCTGGATAACTATTGTGAATTATACTACTACATCGCACACACTTAAGTTTCGCGTTTTTGCCTGAGCCATACTTTCCATGGTATTAACTGACCAGAAGATAGTCTCAGACTTTCTCTCCACATTAAGCAAATGTTTTAGGGGGGGGGGGGTAAACAGAAAATTAAGAAAGGTTATGCTATGGTTGGCGCGCCGATCTTACTACATCGCGGTTGTTCCTGAACGGAAGACGGGGCGCG
>JALLPI010001182.1:0-13005 GCA_036939935.1 Cyclotella atomus
ATGATTGAATAGAACACTAAAATAAGATTGAAAAGCATCAACTTTGATTGAAAAGTATCAACGAGAGAAATCAAAAGAAGAGAAGACTCTTTGCATGTCATTGTACTCATATTCCAACACTGTCCTTAGATGGATTGAAGGCCAGATCAATGATAAATCAATTTTCCACAGCGATATAAATACTGCAGGTGCTGAATCTTTCCAAACTCCTGACTTTGGTTCACTGTGTGGAAAAATATTCAGGCGAATATACAGAGTGTACGCGATTATGTATTGGCAAGTCATATTATTCATGCTCGCATCGTTTCATGATCTTTAGTCGTCTGAGACATTAAATAATTTGTTTCAGGCTCTAGAGAACATGAAAATGGCTACACATTTCAATATGTGCTTCAAACATCTAATGTACTTTTCTTTTGAGTTTGGACTTTTGCCTGAGGTCGAGATGGAGCCAATACAGGTTCTGATTAAACCCATTATGGAGCAGTTTCGTTTAGATAAGGCTACCAAATACCAAATAGCTTCCAGACCATACCCCTGCAGCCAAGCAGCAAGCAGCTCCGAACTATGGCAACGAGATGACAATAATATTCGACGAAATCTAAGCACTTCTTAAACAAGGATGGCGGTGTACATAAGAGGTTGGAGAAAAGGTGCTCATAGACCTCATTTAAGAGGGTTTACAATGTTTATTCTCTTATATGATCTATTCTTACAACATGCATATTTACTGTAACAATGAATCTTTCCAGTGCACACTAGTCAACATTCAAACAGCAAGGTCAATAAATCAGGCAGACTTCGCAGTAAAAGCACGGTGTGCAGGCCTGCTCTTGAACAGAAATTTTGGTCTGTTTTCCTTTGATATGACACCAGCTTTGGCTGTATCCACTTTCATCTTCTTTAACTCTGTCTTGGTAGGCGGCTTGGGTTTCTCATGTGCAGTATGCCACAATTCCATGATTTCGTCATCTTCCATATCAACCATATGCTTATCTTCGTATTGGCCAAGGGACGAAAGACTCTCAAATAGAACTTCGGCGAGGTCTTCTTCCAATAGTGACGAAGCTTCGGACTCTGTAGATAGAGAAGCCGTGTTACAGGGTGGTTTCAATGGAATCTTAGTATCTTCATAATGATCGGAAGAATCGGTGCGTAGTATATTACTTGGTAACTTGACCAAGCTTGGTTTGGAGCTTATAGCGATGGAAGACATGTTGCCTCGGGCACCTTTGAACAGAGCAGCTTTGTATTGAACTTTGACATTGTCGGGAAGTAAGCTGTAGTTGGTGCTTGAACCAGGATGAATTGGCCTGAACTGGGTCGATCTTCTTTCAATGTCGCAGCACATTGTTAGATACTTGCAGGTTGAATTGTGATGTAAATTGTTAGCGCTCTGTGATCAAATATTATGGGGTTTGATATCAAATCTGAACACAACACAGTCAACTCTTCACGTTGAACTGACATCCGCGATCCCATTTACACGCTCTTCTTAAGAAGAATTCATGCATATTACCAGGAGGCACTCAATGTCCCGCATTTGGGATGAGAAGGCATCGTGTGTATGGTAGCAGTGCGTAGTGTCAGGCTCGTTGCTCAACTCGTTACTGGTGTCTGAGCGACGCTCAGTGACTAGGTCAATACCACTCTCCTGTAAAGAATACATCTTGAACTACTACTTGGCAATGGAATACCAAAACTGGGTGGAAGCGTCTGAGCGAACCAATGCGGTACTCAATGAGAGGACATCATCTTTTTTAGGAACAATATTCCGGGCTCGTCCAAAGTCGCTCATGCACAAGGCATTCACTTGGAAATTACGACCTCGAACAGCTTTTGAGACCTCAGCGGTTATTGTGAAAGACTGCTTTGACTGTCTGGGTACTGAGCATTGTTTGTAAGCGTTCAATGCAGTCGATTGACTTTCGGTTGTCGTCGGAGCTATGCTATTTTAGTTTAATCCAGAAACGAAGGGAACCGACATGAAGGCCATAGATCATCCTTGATGTTCTGTGTCGAACAATGTGATTGTAAGCTGTTAGAACAATCCAAGCTAATCAAAGAAAATGGCACGAGCACTGCCATCGATATTAGCGCAGCTGGAAAGAAGAGGAGCAAGTGAAGCATCCGACTTCTTCTTCTATTCTTCTTTTAGTCTCCCTTCATTGCAAACAGTGCTGAACTCTTGCTACGTACCTAGGCTTGTTCATCTCGTCACCTTGCATTACCGCACTCTCTTGATTGCAATGCTATCAAGAATTCTATCTGCTGTTGATGATCAAAAGAAATGTTACAACAATTGAAATTCCTGCATCTGCAAGTGAAAGTAACCAACAGATAACTGCGAGGATAATTTTAAATGACATAGACACTCTCACTATATTTTAAAAATAGGTGTGTTCCTGGTCGTAACTTCTTTTCATCGATCTTATGATCTAATCTAATAATGGATGATTCTTTGTATGACTTTAGGTGAGTTTGTCATCGCAATCTACATTTTACTCTGTATGTAGCGCTAAAGGCGGCTTGTATCTTACTTTCATTTGCAGCGGCGGCAATGCCAAAAAAATCACATCGTATTTCCCAGCAAGCCGCGGTAGCGGAAGGTCAGTTCAAACTGCAATTAGCAGGCTTGGATCATCTCCTAATTCACGTAGAGGAAGTGAAACAGCGTTTGATGATGGCATTTCAGTAGCTGCATCGGTATGGAGCTCTCGATTTCAATTTAGTGTCAAGAACGACAATATCAGTCGACAGGAACTACGCCCAAATGAGGTGGCCAGCAAGATGAAGGCTCAGATCAATGCTCTACTGGATGAGACGGCGGCGTTGACTAAGGAAGGAAAGGCACTTGAGGCCATGGACCGAGCCAAAGATGCGTTAAAGAAAGAAGACTCTCTGAGGAAGTACAGAAAGGAGCATTCCTTGTCGAGCGAAGGGCAAGTCGAGCTGCTGTTTGCCGTATGTTTCAATGTTGCATCGTGCTATCAGATGAATGACTTACTGGATGAAGCTGTCAAGGCTTATACACAAATTACAAAGCAGCGTGAGCATCCTCTTGCCGGTCGAGCTCGTATCAATCTTGGAAACATTCATTACTCCCAGCATGACTATCCAGCGGCTATCAAGATGTACAAAATGGCATTGGACCTTTTACCTCAGGGCGATAGAACGTCAATAGCTAGTGTCAGGTGTAACATTGGCAATGCCTACTTTCGCCAAGGCCAGCTGCGCGGTGCTGTCAAGAACTACGAGGAGAGCATGAACGCCAATCCAAACCACCAAGCTGGGTTCAATCTGCTTGTTTGTCATCTGGCGTTAGGAGACGCGGTCAACGCTCAAGCCGATTTTATGAAGTTACTCAAGGTTCGACCTGATTCTGTCGATGAGAAAGCTGATCTTGACGATGCCTCGAATGAGGATGCAACTCGGCAAGATGCCGCTAACCGTATTTTGCTATCTGCTGCCAGACTGATTGCGCCTTTAACAAAGCACACAGAATTGATCGAGACTTTGAAAGATCACCACGAGCAGCTCGCCATGAAGATTGAGTACGAGCAAGCCGTTGATCTGCTCAAAAACAATGACTTGAAGCGCGCCGCTAAGAAGCTAGAAACTCTCGCAAAACACAGCCCCGAAATGAAAGCTGTTGTTGCAACCAATCTATCGTTTGTACATCTGTTACAAGGTGATGTCAGTGCGGCTTCTGAGTATGCCGACACTGCACTTGAAGTTGATAGATACAATGCAAAGGCTCTTGTAAACAAGGGAAATTGTTTCTTTGTCAACGAGGATTACGCATCTGCAAAAAATATGTACCTCGAAGCCATTGGCGTCGAAGCCGATTGCGCACAAGCCATATTCAATCTCGGCCTATCCAATGTTCGTCTTGACCGACCAGATGAAGCGATTCGAGTGTTTGAGAAGTTGCATACTGTTACACCCAACAGCCCTACTGCAATATATCACATCGCAGACGTTCACGAGAATCAGGGGCGGATCCAAGATGCGATTCGCTGGTTGAATATCCTTGCAGCAGGTCAAAGCAGTGACTCAATCATATTGGCAAAGCTGGCTCGTCTCTATGCCAAAACAAAAGATGACTCTCAAGAATTACACCACAACCTCGAAAGCTACCGTCATTTCCCGGTCGAATTGGACGTGATCTCCAGGATAGGCGCATTCTTCGTACAACAGGAGATGTTTGAAAAGGCCATTTACTTCTTTAAACAAGCTGCTCTGGTTCAACCGAAGGAGGTAAAGTGGAGTCTCATGGTAGCTAGTGCCCATAGAAGGCTTGGTAACCATGCCAAAGCATTTGCTTTGTACAAGAAACTTCATCATCTATTTCCGACAAATGTTGAATGTGAGTGGGAAATTGTTCTTCACGAGACTGGCCATCCTGCACTTGTGCTAACCTTTCAATCCAATTTGTGACAATTTCTGCAGGCCTGAGGAGCCTTGTCATGCTGTGCAAAACTATTCGAGAGCCATATCACCAGTATCAAGACAAGCTTGAGAGATTGATTGAAGTGTAAAGTATGTCTCTATCTCTCTTTGGTGATTGATCTATGCTTTGGTGTGTGTTGTAGATTAGGTTACAAGTGCCATGTACCAGAGTCAACTCAAAACAGAGTGGGTCGAGCCGAATATTGTACAAGGAATGATTTGTTTGCATGTTGATTCAGTCACTGTAGCACTGTCATCAAAGCTCGTCATTAGTTGTAGTTCCTTCTTTCGTCCCTCGGAGCATGAAATATATCTTTGGTGTCAATGTAACTTTGCTGTGACCTTGAGCGTATCCTGCCCAGACTTCCGACAAATAATTAATATAACTCTGATCACTGTGCTTCAAATAATCCGAAGCAAGTGAAAGTTCAAACGTAACATATCCAGTTTTGCCCCTCGCATGTGATCTTTTACCATCACACATCACACCCCCTCCAGCAGATGCTCCAGTGAATCTAGTTTGTGACTTTTTAACAGGAGCCACAGGAGCAGGTGCCGATGGCACATGAGGCGTTGGTGCACCGGCATTAGGTGCCGATGAGGGAGTATTTGGTGCATCATCTTTGAATGGATGTGCTTCCACAACAAACTGGACATCTGATAAACCCTCTGTTGTTGCAGGATCTATCTGAATGCGAAATGAAACTGATTTTGAAGGCGGCAATGCTCCTTCATCTATCCATACGATCGAAGACTCGTCTACCCTGGATCCAGTAGAGTCATACACTGCAAGTGCCACGATGTTATCTGCATCAGTCGGTGCCTCTGCCACCTTATTGTTCATAATCACTTCATCTTCTTCGAGATATCGATGGCAGGGAAGCCATGCTGAGAAGCTTGCAGATGGGTGCAACAGTTGAATGAGGGTAAGACCCTGGAGTAGTATACCAGTGAATGTCATGGGGCTGGTGTGGTTTGCAACATTGCACGTACCAAAACATCAAGCTCCGTGAGGGAGAGGGGAAGAGAGAGGAGAGCGAGGGAAGCATAATTCCCACCATATTAATCGTATCCATGATACCTATTATCTACAGAGGAATTCATATCTACTGTGTAGCTACGACACACATGTTTAAGATACCTTTAGATACCTGCCTCCAAAATCAAACCCGTGCCATCGCCTCTCTTCACATCAACAAACATGCTCCACGCAGTCGTCTCACAATTTGATCGATAACCACAAACACAACCAACAACACCTCTCTTCCTATCTCAATCTCCATCATCAACCATGCTAGCAACCCGCCGTGACGAAGGTACAAACAACTCCTGTTTTAATTTAAAATGATCACATCATGGGTCGTTCTCCTCACTTCTTGAATCTCAATCATGTACTTGCCAATTGCAGAACGCAAAAGCTCCTTCAAGAAAGGCCTCGACGCCTGTGAAGGTCGTAGAAATCGCAATGAAACTACCATCAATCTCCGTAAGAACAAGCGCGAAGAGGGATTGGCCAAGAGACGCGCCATGGTCACACCTACGGTTCCCGCGGCATTCGAAGCGTCCACGACAACCACTTCCGACGATAGAAAAACCTACACTGTCGCCGATATTTCAGAGCTCGCTGCCTCTCTGGCTAAGCCGAATATCAACGATGCCAAATTGCTCGAGGTGGCGCGTGCCTTTCGCAAAATTTTGAGTGTGGAGAACAATGTGCCTGTTAAAAAGGTTCTTGATAGCGGAGTGCTTCCTGCCCTTGTGCAGATGATATCCTGCGGCGATAAGCCAGATATTCAGTTTGAAGCTGCTTGGGCGCTTACCAATATTGCATCCACTGACTACACGAGAGTCGTCGCTGATGCAGGAGCCATTCCAATCTTTGTGAATCTCCTTTCCAATCCTGTGGCCGAGATTCGTGACCAGAGCGCCTGGTGCCTCGGTAACATTGCTGGCGATTGCCCTGAATTGAGAGACATGGTGCTCAATGCTGGAGCCATGCAGCCACTCATCCAGAATGTAATGACACCTGCCAACCCGACCCTCCTCAACAACTGCGTCTGGGCTCTTTCCAACTTTTGCCGTGGCAAACCCGCCCCTACATTAGACATGGTGGCATCTGCGATTCCAGTTCTTGCGTCCATCTTGGCAGGGAATAACAATGACGAAGCCAAGAGCGATGCATTGTGGGCACTCTCTTACATCAGTGATGGCAATGATGAGAGAATTCAAACCGTCATTGACTGCGACGGCGTTGTTGCTCTCCTGGTAGAGATTTTGGGTTCCGACTTATCCAACGCCATCACACCTGCACTTCGCAGTATCGGGAACATCGTGTCCGGCGAGGACCCCAAGTACACACAGACTGCAATCGATGCTGGTCTGATGAGGAAGATGCCTCTTCTGCTGCAGAATGCGAAGAAATCCATCAGGAAAGAGGCCTGTTGGGTGCTGTCTAATGTTGCCGCTGGTACTCAGGATCAGATTCAGACGATTTTCAAGGGAGGTCTCGTCCATGTTGTCCAGCTTGCCGAGGAAGGCGAGTATGAAGTTAGGAAGGAGGCCATCTGGACACTCGGTAATGTAGCTACGGGAGGTACAGCCACTCAGGTTATGTCTCTTGTCGAGTGCGGTGCAATTGATGCTCTTTGCAGCATCCTGAATGTCAACGATTCAAAGATCTTGATGGTTGCACTCGATGCCATCGAAAACATCCTCAAGACTGCTGAAGCATGTGGCAAGAACTATGCCAGCTTTGTAGATGAATGTGGAGGCTTAGAAATGATTGAGGCCTTACA
This sequence comes from Cyclotella atomus, assembly GCA_036939935.1. Classification (NCBI taxonomy): domain Eukaryota; phylum Bacillariophyta; class Thalassiosirophyceae; order Thalassiosirales; family Thalassiosiraceae; genus Cyclotella; species Cyclotella atomus. The sequence continues at coordinate 7,248 of JALLPI010001182.1, forward strand.
AGAGCATCAAGAGGATTCAATTTACTCGAAGTGTATCGATATCATCGAAACCTACTTTGGTGAAGCTGACGATGCAATGGAAGAGAATCTAGTTCCCGCTACTGATGGAGACATGTTCACCTTTGGTATTTCACATAATTCACATAAGGGATTCGAGGCTTCTTTTGATGAAGCTGCACGTCCGATGCAGTTCAACTTTTAGATGAGCCATCATTGGAGAATAATTGGGGAAAGAGAGCGCCAGATACTGGAAACACACTCGGGGTATGTGTTGCACTCTTTAGAACAGTATAATAGATAGACATTCTCAATTGCTACGATTTATGGCAATACCTGCGTTTGAAAGTCCGTGATCTCTTGCCTTTCTGAGGAATAGTTCCAGTGCTCTTGAGCTCTTTCACTAATCTCTTTTTCCTTCCTTGCCATCCACCAATTCCTGTCACCTTTGGTTTCTTCTTGTCTGCATAAGGATTTTCCGCACTTTTCTTCACAACCAGTCTCACTTCCATGCCAAACATGCTAAATGAGTCCTGAAAATGCCTCGTTAGATAACGTATGTAATTGGCAGGCAGCGACGTGACATTGCAAAACAGCAAAAATGTTGGAGGACGGCCTTTTGTTTGGATGATATACTTCACTTTTGTCGGCCTTCCTTCTTGAGATGGTGGCGCGTGTTCATCCAGTACTTCTTCTAACCAACGATTTAACATCCCGGTAGGTATTGTTCGAGCCCATCTATCCCTTGCCTCAAACACAACAGGCATCAAATTGTTTACATTTTTCTTATGGAGAGAACTCATTGGCACAACTGGAGTTTTGCGCAACATCGGATATCTCAGTTCAATCTGCTCTTGAACTGCCCGAGCAAAGTCCTCTTTCGTGTAGTCTGCATCCACAATAAGATCCATCTTATTAGCAGCAATGACTAAAGCCCGTCCCTCTCGCACAACTGCATCTGCAATAGCAAGTTCCTGACGATGAATAAACCGAGACTGAGCATCTAATACTAGCACGGCTACATCCGCAAGCTTCATAGCTCTTATGGAATCCAAGACTGCCAAGTCTTCAATCTCGTTAGTACGTTCGCGTTTCATTCCTCGTCTTAACCCGGCTGTATCAACAATTTGTACTGGTCTCTTTTTATATAACCAGGAAACAGAGATGGCATCGCGAGTAAGCCCAGGCGTTTCTCCTGCAATCACACGCTCCTCACCAAGCAATGCATTGACAAGTGTTGACTTCCCAACATTGATTTGACCCAGTACAGCTAGTTGTAATGGTTTCTCGGTATCATCGTCATTTTTGTCAAATTCTTCATCTTCATCGTTCTGCAGCGGCAACCCTAAGCGCTCCCGTTTCTCTTGCGTAAGTTTGTGTATAACTGATGCGACCTCTGCCATCCCATCACCATGTTCTGCACTAATTGGTATGGCCTCTCCAAAACCACATCGTGATATTTCTGTAAGGTTGTCCATGACAACGTCATTATCCATTGAAGCCCATCGATCTCCTTCGAGCTTGTTTGCGAGTACAACAATTTCACGTTTGGTATCACCATCTTTGATTGCTTTTGGTGAATTGCTTATTTTTCGCAGCCATCGAATTGTTTCCGACAGATCCGAAGTCACACCTACCCTTGCATCAAATAGCAGCAGCACCAAGTCAGATTTACGTGCTGCCTCCATCGTTTGACGAATCATTGCACCGTCTAATGAGTCTTTCCCTCCCTTGCCAAAGGCTGCATCTAGTTTTTCTCCATCTACACCTGCTGTATCTACCAAACGAAACGCAACATTTCCAATCTTGCCTATGCATTCTCTCCTGTCACGAGTTGTTCCAGCTACTGGTGTTACGATTGCACCTCCTGCTCGCTTTGATGGATTTCTGTATCCTATTCGACCCTGATGGAAAAGGCTAGAGTAGTAAGTACACGTGCACATCACATGATTCAGGTAAGAAATATGAAACGAAGATAGCTTGCCTGTGAGCGAGTTTTACCTCCCTTCTTTTCACTCCCAAGCCTATAAGCTCTATTCAATTCTTTGCACATCAGTCTATTGAACAGTGTAGATTTGCCTGCGTTCGGTGGCCCGAGGATTGAAACGATCAGTTCGCTGTTTATGTTTGTGCCGATGTTTCGTTGGTTTATGGGGAAGGCGGTCAATCTACTAAAACCAGCCCATGATCTAAATGTGTTTGGACGTGTCCACAAGGAGAATAGCGGCCGTGTTGTGAAACTCATGGCTGCCAAGTTGATATGAAGTTTGACTGGTTTGGGTGGAATGGAAGGTGAAGGAGGAAGAAGAGGCGGGAAAAACGGAAAATGGAAAGGTATTTTAATATATCTCTGAATACAATACCTTTAACCTCCAAATGTTTCAAGGGCTCTCTCTCCCCTCTCTCCCAAAGCCTCTCTCCATGACTGCCACAGTATTCTCTCCAACAACAGACGGGGTAATCGCAGCCCTGCTAGCTCCATTCTTCATGTCACTTGGCTTCTTCATCTGGGATGTGAAATGGTCTGTGTCAAATGGAAGTGCATTTGCACTCAACATGTTTAAATGCAACATAGCATCAATCTGGTTTGCAATAATGGCAAGCATACGTGGATTTACTAATGACGAATCAGCGCAAGTCTTTACAGTCACCTCTGTGGGATATTTGGCTTTGAGTTCTACACTGGGTATTATCATTGGTGATGTACTTTGGTTAGAGGCATTGAGGCTGTTAGGAGCAAAACACGTTATTGTTCTCGATTCCTTAAAGCCATTTGCTGCTGCTATTCTTGGAAGATTCCTACTGAGCGAGGCACTTCACTCTCTTGGCTATGTGGGAATGGCGCTTACTGTACTTGGAGTCGGAATAGTTGCATGGGAAGGACAAAGCAATCTTTTGAATGATGGTAAAACCGAGGAGAAGGAGCAGTCGGTTGGTGATATTGAAATAGAGTTACACAATACAGAAGAGCCTCCGCAAGTAAACGATGGTGTTACACCTGTCGCCGTAGCAGCAGATGCGCATAAATCAGATTCTTTACAGATCAATCTAAAGGAATACAAACGAGGATATTTCTGTGCAATCCTCAATGTTCTGGCCGATTCATTCGGATCACTGCTGACAAAACAACATGCTGTTGGAATGACGACTTGGACAATCAATTTGATACGATTTGGCTTTGCTGGAGTTATTCTAATCTTTGTATCAATAGGTATGAGACTACATCAACGGTGCTTGGTGTCAAATGATGGTGGTGAAGCAAAGACAGATAATGCAGCAATATCCACGACATTTCATATAGACAATACGGGCAACACAGTGCATGAATCAGACACTGCGAATGATACTAAAAGGAATGACAGTATGCCAAGATGGTTTGAATTTCCAACGCTGACAACAAAAGGATGGTTGCAAATAACTTTAGGTGTAGCGTTCGTGACATTTCTTTGCCCAGCTTTGGAGAAATTTGCATTGATGCAAATTGCTTTAGGACTCAGTATATCACTAGCATCAATAGGCCCTTTGTATGGAGTATCAATGGACTGGTTGTTCAAGGGCAGAAGACCAACAGCAGTTGGAATTGTGGGTGCTGTTTTTGCTGTAGGAGGAATCATTGTACTTTGTGCATATGGTATCTAGAGAGGCAGACTGCTCTATGTGTCATTTGAACCATTTCATGTACAATCTATCGAGGAGGATTATTTTATTCGTAGGGCAGATCAGGCGGTTTTGCAACTGCAGTTTTGTTTTGACTTTTCAATGACCATCGCTTCGACAGAAAGCCAAGAGGATTCTTAACATTGGCTCTCGTCTCCACCCAACAGTCAGCATTGAGATTTTTGGGGTCAACCTGGCGATTGGCATCTTGATCACCCCTTTCACTTCCTTCTGTAATTACATGTGAGCTTTGAAGGTCGTCAAGCGAAGCAGCCAACAGAGCCTCTTGCGCCTCATCGAAATAGCTATTCAGAACCCATTCATTGGCAGTCTCGTTTAATCTAATGTCCAATCCTTGAATGGAAGGATGTGATACGATCAAGCTCCCATTCTGACCATCTCCACGCCAGCCAATCTTTGCTGTGACTCCGCCCATCTCATTTTCGATCAGTTCTTGGGCCTCTTGTAGCGATGAACATTGAAAGATGAATGACGGTTGCGGAAGTCTAAAATCTTCAGATGCAGAAGGAAGTGGACGCAGAATCAATCTATCATTTGCAGGTCTTTGCGACTGAATTTTATCCTCAGTAGAACATGAAGTAGGCTGTTCAAATTGATACAGACCTGGCATGGGCCTCGACAGAGAAGACCTTGATAGCTGCTGCTGTAAAGTTGACATCTCTGGAAAGAAAGGTATAGCGAGCTCCCGCAATTGGAATCCAGCATTTTCATTCCTCTGATTGAATATATGGCTATCATTGTTGATATGGCTATCATTGTTGTGTGCATTATTGTCGAAAGAACTCAAATCTACATGTACAGGTTGGTAACCGGATGAAGAGGGTATTTTCGCAAATAGCCATGACGGCAATAATTGTTTCCCCATCCGATACATCACTTGGATTAAGATACCCCTAAGATGTGACTCTATAGAAGATATGGATGTAGATTGAAAGAATTGATTGTTTTGCATCTCCTCTGCCAGACGATTCCTGCTTTGCATCACAACATTGCAATATGAAGACGATGTATCATTTGTTGTATATGTGCCACCATGTATCGAGATCAGATGATGACTAGCACCAGCATTATTTTTCTTGTGTTCGACACCCTCGAGAGACAAGAAATGCAATACAGCTCCACTTGAGGGACACACACATGCCACTGAATCCCATTTCAATGAATCCGACCTAAAATACAATGTGTCCAACTGATCGCACGCTGCCTCATATGGTCGTACAGCTGATAGATCAAGTTTTGGAAAATCAAGTAGCCTATGGAGAAATTGAACGGCTGATTGAGAATACTTTGGACTTGGTGAAAGAAACGTTATCACCGGGCCAGGTCTCGCTAATGCTTTCTTCGTGATAGTACTGAATCTAGAACTACAATGTATATGTACTGGGGCTGCTGACTGATGGTGTAAGAGGCGTATCATCTTTTTGAATTCTTATTTGACTTCTTATTTGACTGGATTTTGTCTGTGATGTGGTTTAAGCTGTAGAGGTGTGGTGGTGTTGTGGCTTTGCTTCTATTTGCTTTGCTTTGCTTTGCTCTGCTTCTTTGATGGAGGTTTGAGGAAAGAGCGGGCGGGGGGCGGGAGCGGACGGGAGGCGGGAGAAGGTAGAAAGGAAGAGGGTCTTGTTGCAACCGGGAGAGGTGTCATGGGCTTGTAGGGCCTGATCTATGTGAAACTAAAGCGGCCTTTCGCGTGATGTTCTCTCTCCACGCACGACATGAGAAAGGTTTTCATGTGATTCGCTCAAACTTTTAAAGAGATTACCGCCAAAACACCAAAATGCTAGGAATTAAGGAACTTGTACTTCGGAAAGAAGGAACAAAATAAGGAACTATTTAAGGAACTCCGTGAACAAAGGAACTCTCTCGTGAAAAAAAGAACTATTCGGTGAAAAAAGGAACAAAAGAAGGAACTCACCCAAGACTCACCTTGAGAGAGCACAACGATGAAGAGCTCTCGCCTTTCGCCTCTTGCTTGACGGCAATACAAGCAAGCGAACAATCGCAGCCAGCAGCAGCAGCAGCAGCACAACAGCATCACGTTTCCTAACAGCTTATCACACCTTTGACATCTCGCGACAGCATG
>JALLPI010001183.1:0-11400 GCA_036939935.1 Cyclotella atomus
AGAGACGCCTACTCACATAATTGCCGCTTCAACTACTACAGAACAGGATGTTGGATGGAGGAACAAGAAGAGGAGGAAAAGAAGAGTTGAAAGTTGAAGAGAAGTAGAGATAGAGGTTGAGAGAGGACGAAAAAATCCGAGCTTCGGCAGGTTCCGTTCCGAACTTGCAGATCACTCTCTCTTTCCCTCTCTAGAGAGAGAGAGATGCGCATCGAGTACGTAGCAGGAGCATGCCAGCATATTTCATACATTTAGCACTGTTAAAGTTACGCTTCTTCCAGCAAAAGCAAAGATCATTCATCATCTGCAATCTAACGCTCTACATCCCAATATTGAACAAATGCTTTCACCTCTTCGTCTCCTTCGCTGATACCTTCTATACCATCTACGACATCCATAACCCCATGAATTACAGCAGCCACATGACCAGCAGCACCTTTTCTCTCTCTCTTCATTTTCTAACACCCATTGACTCTCTTCCAACTCAGATTGTTCCATATCCAACAATGTCAAATGTTCGTAGTATTCAATCCAACTTTCCTTTTCTTCAGCTCTTACTCGCTCCATCACTTTTTGAAGACAACACATTCCAAGTAATACGTACATCACACCAGTCACAAGCATAAACCACGCAGCCAATATGATTGGAACTGTATCCATGAACCTACTCGATGTACTGTAATGTTGATCCATGTCTAATGCTCTCACTACAATTTCTTGTTCGAAGCAAATGACTGAGAGGAAGATGTAGAATATACCACGCGGTATCCAATTGTAGAGTGTGAATGGTGGGTTTTGTGGTCCTGTTTGCATGATTGGGAAAGTGTCGGGAAATTCTATCAAGAGCAGCAGGAGAGCGAATATGGACATGAACACTCTTGTATTGTACAGAATGATTTGTTGCATTTGCATTCAAGATTGCCAATGATGGTAGATTGTTGTAAATAACGCAATCATCGTTGAACTTGCGTTAGAACAATCGATACGATTCGATAAGTTCATCATCACACATGCACCGTAAGAACCTCACCTAAGCGCAACATGCAATACCTCCATCTTCTCATCGCTCATCCCACCCACACTCCCATGCCTAATACTATTCCTAACAGTATTCCCAACCCCACTCCAAACCATCGGCATCAACTCCGTATTAATCAATCTGCAATCGGCATTAATTGCAACGAATCGAATGACATCAAAGAATAGCACCGAGAGTGTTTTGTGCGGCGGTTCTATTTGAGAGTTAAGTGAGGATTGATTGGATATGGAACTGCGAATATCACTGCATTGGGATGTGGTTTCGGGGTTTTGACGTTGGTAGCTCAGGATTGTCTTGTTTAGGAAATCGTGTAGGGGGTTGTTGGATGTGTTTGCTGCTTCGTTTTCGTCGGGTTCGCCGCCGTTTGGCTCGAGATTTTGGGAAGACTCGTCTTTGCAGTTATCTACCGAGTGATAGGAGCAGTTGGTGTTGCCTTTGGCGTCGCTTTGGAGCCACCATTCTGTAGGATGTGCCATGGTTGCGTTTGATATGAGAAGTTGACGAGTTTGGTAGACGTAGCAATTGAAATTCGGAGAAACGGAGGAAGCCTTCAGCCTTCTTCACGAATTTTTATTCTCGCGCCATAAATTTGGCGGGCGAAGCGCGAAGCGAGCAAAACCAGACCACTTCTTTTTTTGCTAGAGAGGTATGAACGCAATAAGCAATGCCGCACTTCCATGAGCGGTTAGTTTGATAGCATCCCACGGCCAAAGTAGAAGACTCGCACCACGCCAACAAATCGAATAGCCATGGGCAATCAATCTTCGGTACTCTACCGTGGAGAACGCGATGCGTTCATCCCAATCGACGATGAGCAGCACCAGCAACAACAGCATGCGACTCCTTCTCTGGCGGTTCATCCCAAAGTGCGAGGGAGGAGCAGTGCCGGGGGCCAGAGTCCACCTAGTGTCGTTTCTAGTAGTGATTCTTCTTATGGGACTTGTGGCAGTTCTACCTTGGTGAGTTTTAGAGAGATGGGTTTGTGTCGTTGGAATTTTGCATCAGATTAGGTATGAATATGATCATGCAATGTGCTGCTGGTTATCAGTTGTCAGTTGTGTGCATTAAACCTCTTCGGATAAATCTTGGGAGCATATTGAATATCCATTTTTATTGTTAGGATATCTTTCGAGGGTTCTGCAGTGCCAAATGTGCCCATCTGCTCTGTTCAAAGCTACCATCTGCTCTGTTCAAAGCTACCGAGTTCAATAACATTGCTTTATGTGCTAACAACATCCAACCTGTAATGCTCCAGGGACAAGCGGATACATACTGCACAACTCGCTTCTACCAATCCTCCTACCAAAAACCAAGTCCAACTGTAACCTCATCTTACTCTCCTGCAGTGCACAATAGAAGAGACAGTGAACCAAGTCAAAATCGTATATTCGATTGTGTCAAAACACCTAATGAAACACACGTCAGAAAAGAAAGTTCATCCTCCCTAGGCTCCCTATTTCAATCATGCCGTCGTCCTTCCGAATCAGACAACGAATCAAATAGATCTTACAATCGAAGTGATAGTGCCCACAGCTCAGGCAGTCAAAGCTTTACATTCAACCATCACAATTCTAGAACTTCTTTGGCATCCAATGTTAGCTGTGGGTCGAAATTATCGTATCCTGATTACACAGAGGAAGAACTGAATATGCTGGATGGAGATGAACCCACGTATGAGAGTGATTTAAGGAGAGTTAGAAATTATCATGTTGTTACTACCGCAGGTGAGTTTGACTGCTTACTTATACATGCAATATTTATGCACACTTGATCATCTTATTCATCACGCTATCAGCATTACCATGGTTGACTGGTACAGCAGTCAATCCATTATTGAGGGCGGCATATTTATTGAGAGGAATCAAAGCACTACTCGAAAGTCAACAAAAAGAAAATGGCTGCATTGAAACGTATTCCAAACAGCTTGAAATTGACACCTCTTTACTGGCGGACGATCAAGAGAAATTTGTGACTCCGCTTGCCCAAGAAACATTTGCAAACCACCTCTCATCTTCATCCAGCTGCTCCTCTTTAGAATACTCCTTCTTTTCGTTCCCTGAGGTAGCTACATCCACCAATGGGGGTCGTGTTACTATTTCTCCTTTGGAAAATGAATCTTTGGCCCCAGATGTTATTACACCAATGCAAGACAAACAACTTTGTGCAAGAGTGGATGAGAAAACAATCAAAACTCATGATTCTGAAGGACATGTGACACTGGTCATACCTTGGTTGCAAGACGAAAAAGATCGACTCGTGTTGTATGGAAATGCCGTAACTTTTAAGAGCAGCGAGGAGCAAGAACAATACATCAGGGAATGGCTATCAAATGAGGCAGAGATGCCTGCAGAGGCATTAGCCTTGAAAATAGTTTGGTATCCTGCCCGCTTTCATACCTATGCAAACTCCATTTTTGCGTTAGGGGACATTTGCGACATGATTTCCAATGATGATACTGACGTTTGTATTCTCGAAGAGCCAGAGCACTTAAATTGGTACAGATCACCCGGCTCAGCTTCGTGGACGACAAAGTTTAGTCACGTGATTGGAGTCATTCACACAAATTACAAGGCATATGTCAGAGACCACGCTCCAGCTGGCTTCATAGCTTCGCCGGTCACTGCTGGAATCAATAGCCTCGTCGTTAAGGCCAACTGCCACAGAGTCATTAAATTGTCAAATGTACTTCAAACATTTGTCCCTGGGAAAGAGGTTGTTGAAAACGTTCATGGCATTCGAGGCACATATCTTAATGAGGGTCGCCGAATCTGCTCAACAAAACCATTGCTCGTCAACAGACAACGCAAAGCATACTTCCTCGGAAAACTAATTTGGGGCAAGGGTTTCAGTGAAATGCTAGAGCTTCAATCTCGGTATCATAAATCAACAAGAAGCTATTTTGCCATCGACATATTTGGTACTGGCAATGATGAGAATGAAATCAAAAGGGCATTCAACCCCGAGCAATGCAATGAAGGCTACGTATTCAAAACTCTCAAATCACAGAAAGAACCTATACCCGTAACTTTCATGGGCAAAAAAGACCACGCTAAGCTCGCTGGTGACGACTATTCAATCCTGATCAATCCAAGCATCACCGAAGTTCTGTGCACTACTACTGCAGAAGCTATTGCAATGAACAAGTTTGCTATCATTCCATCACATCCATCAAATATGTTCTTCCAACAATTTCCAAACTGTCTCATGTATCGAAGTCGAAGAGAGTTTGTATCAATGCTAAAATATGCACTAGCAAATAATCCACCGCCACTTTCCGAAGATCTTGTTCACCTTCTATCTTGGGAGACTGCTACACTTCGTTGTATAAGTGCTGCTGCTGTTCCTAAGAGAGATGCCGCAAGGGAATTTCGACTGAGACAGCAAAAGGAAGAAAAGATCAGCTTGAAGAAAGCTATTAGTGGCATTATATTTCAGAAAGAAGATTGATGTGCAAGACAGATATATGTATTTTTGTGGCCCTCTTGGTCTCTGTGTTAATGTTCTATAAGTGTATATCTGTTTCGCTGTCTGAAGAAACTACATTGAACTTGATACCTAGAGTTTCAGCAATGGCAACTAATCGCTTGACCTCATTGTTTTTGGGACGAACGAACGTAAACGCAGTTCCTCTTCTGCCAACTCGTCCAGTCCGGCCTGCCATATGTGTATAACCGGCAGCACTCGAAGGAGGAGATAGCATCGCAACATATTCAACATTTGGAAGATCAAGTCCACGCGCAAAACGTTCTCCAATGATGTACACGGGTATGGATTTCCAAGGACTTGGGTTTGTGGATTCTATCGGTGGATATTCAGGAGATGCTCCATCAAGGTTTCTCAACGTTCGGACATCTTCAAGACCCATCGCTATAAACTTCTGCTGTATGCGTTCCACACCAATTTTTCCAGGGAAGATAAGTATCGGTTTTGCTTCTAAAGAGGATATTGTGTCCCACAGAGACTTGACTGTTGCTCTAGTCATCCTCTCTTCATTCTGCTCAGCTACAGACATTCCTTCATCCTCTATATCTTCTATTGCATCAAGATCTACTACTTTGTATGAATGCTGCAGCTTCTCTGGCAGCAGCACGCTCTTACGCCTCTCGGAATCTTTACTTTTGACTCTAGCATCATCTTCTCCGGTTATCAGTGTAGCCGCAGCATCGGCACTTGGTGCATCCAGTATTTGCATGAGTTGACGACGCATTGTTCTTCCTACAGTTGCCGACGCACAAATGATTTGTACATCCTGTAATGAAGGTATTGGCAGATCACGCAGCAGCATTTCAGTCTGAGTTTCTCTAGCTATTATAAGCCTCTTCTTCTTGATTGGTGATTCATCATCAGATTCCTCTACCATTCTTTGGGCGACCTTCCTTTCTTTACGTTCAGCCGCTTCCCTTGCAACCGCTTCTGTCCTTAAGAGACGATCTGCTTCATCTAAAACAATCGCACGCATATTGGTAAGTAGAGCTCTGGCTGTTGTTGCCTCATCACTGCTAATTGTGCGATCGGTTTTCGCATTGGAGCTCACATAATTCGCTTCTCGGTAGAGCATCCTTAACATTTTTGGAGTGCCAGCAATGATGGGAGAGTTGGTAATCGATTTGAGTATCGATCGACCGGGCGAAGTCCAATCAGAATCGTCATCTCCAGTTTGACTATCATCAACATCACCCACAGCAAAGCAAGCAGAGTATCCTCCCTTCGTCTCATCTGGAGGCCATAGCACATTCACTTCACGTTGTATCTGACATGCAAGTTCAATAGTGGGTGTTACAATAAGCACACCTCCCGTACCTTCTCCAAACTGACCCCCCGGTGAAGTACACAGCAGTGGCAACAGGTAGGCTAATGTTTTACCTGTACCTGTTGGCGAAGCAATGATGGCATTGGTTCGTTTTGCTTGTGTTATAATCGGAAAAGCTCCCTTTTGTACATCAGTAGGAGACGATCTGCCACTTGCATACAACCGAGACGCCAGAACTGGTCCTACAGGCAGAGATCCCCACATAAAAGTTGGTGCATTATTTGCTGGCTCCTTCTCCTCTTCTGCCTTGACTGATTGTTTTGCAATGTTCTCACGACCAACAGGTTCACCAGAGCCATCAGACGTCCAAGGCTTCAAAAATCTATGCACATCATCAACTGTCTCAATAGGATCTTTTTTCAAAGCATCAAAGTATGCACTTAACCCATCCTCTCCTCCATCATCTCTTGTAATTTGTTTGGATATCTCGGCATACAATTGATCGCCTTCTCGTTCCCACCGTGGAGCACGTTTCGTACTCTTCTTCTTGATGCGCGTATCCTTGTTCAAGCGGAGTTCATGCCCACGTCGATTGTGATTGGCTGCATTTGCTCCTCTGCTTTTGTTGCGTTGTGATGGGGAGGAGGAACGTGGCGCCGCATGCAAGTTTGTGTCTATGCGAATGGCATATACTGTTGGATTCTGAAAGGCCGAAGTCGTTATCAAAAGTGATGGACTGATTGCGGCAGATACAACTAAGGCTACGAACAGCTTCTGTTTAATGTATATCATATTAAGGAAGGTCTTCCTGCCTTTGTTTGAGTTGTGATTGATGGTGGCGGGCTCAATAAAGGGCAAGAGATCTGTGGATGAAGATGTCTCGTCAGTCGTCGAAGTCAATGAGATTGATTGGAGGCAAGAAATCTGTGAGATATGGGACATGACAGGTAGAGGTATTGATGAATACATAACGTCACCTTTAAATCAAGATGTCCCATTTTTAAAAAAGATCCGAGAGGCGACAGCGACGAGAGACGCTCGCCCATCCGACATGGTAGTGGTCTAGCAGTCTCAATAGTCAAGATGGAGTTCAACAGTCCAGAGCTTGAACGCTTCGAACGAGAGTTGGAAGTTGCCCTCGAAACAGGCATCGGGGAGTTCAAAAACGAACTGGAGGTAAGTCCTCACAGCTCGTTGGACGAAACTTGCTTTTCGATGGAAGAGGATTTGAGAAACGCTGAGAATGCCTGCGACGGTATTCAAAAGCTTATGATGGAGAGTACCGACAAGGATGATACTCCAACATCAGCCGCAGCGAATGCGCCATCTGAATCTACACAAAAGTCAATTAATAACAAAAATGACGTTAAATATCTTGCATCCAAGTTTGAGCAACGATCTATCTCCACTGAGCGTTCCTTATCTGTCAAACAAGGATTGGCAATGTTTGGCAGCACCGTGCAGAAAAGGCCTCCTACAGCTACAGTCAAATATGACCCTCCAATGACGGTTGAAGTAAAAGTACCAATGGTGACTCAGCCAACTGCCGAGACAGATCTAAAACAATTTTCCGAGCAGAAACCTGCCAGCACATTGTTAGAACCAAACAGGGTAAAGACAATGCAAATACAAGCGTCGGATACTTCTACGAAGGACGGATGCAGTGGCTCTATTAGAGATAAGTATTCAAAATATCACGATGGAGAGTCAATGACAAGTTCTTTGCCACCTCCTCCGAAGCGTGAAAATCCTCCAAAGTCTTCTCAAAGTAAAGCACAGAACTCGAATAATTTCACTCCTATCAAATCGAAAGAGTATTTGGCTACGAGGTGGGCAAATAATCAGCGGCGATCCGAACCTCCACTCAAATCCTCTCATGAACCAATCTCTGCCGAAGCAACAACGTCCAAACCAACTACAACGATTGTAGATGATGCTACAATAAATGAATGGAGAAAGGCTCTTGTACAAAGCCTAAAGGTCCATATTAGCAAGCACGTGGAAGAGACTCCTCACATTGTTGAAACAAACGATGATACATCCAATGCATTTCACTCGGACCACATGAATGAAATTGACATTGAATGCTGCATTGAGAGTCCCATAAGCACCTCCGATAGCACATCCGATCTCGATACGGTAATGCTGCAAGAATATGTGGTGCTGAGTCCCATTAACGAACGCTCCATTGAAGCCCACTCGGACCGAAACTCACATCAACATGATAGCTGTGACAATGATTCAGGTCAATGGGAGCTACCAATTGTCAGCAGCTATCCAAAACAACAGCCAAGTTCGCCCCGTTCTTTGAGAGGAATCAGATGCAAATGCTACAATCAGACTCTTGCATGCGTGATCAAGGAATGTACTCTAGCGATATCGTTGTTTCGCAGAGCGATGTTCACTCTCTCTCCATTACTGTGGTGCATCTTTAATCGAGGCAAATCGATGGCACTGGCCTGCATAACGAATATTACCTACTTCTTCATCCTCATTTCGAACGTGAGGCGGCAGATAACATTGTACATTGTCGAGTGTTATGAAGAATGGACAATGCTATCGCGTCTTTCGCCTAGCGGCTTTACAGTGCTATTGCAATGGATCGCAAATATGGAGAGGGGTGCTGCCGCTTGCTTAGCGTCATTGATTCTCTCCATGGCTACAGAAGTCTCAACAGTTGCTCCACGCTACAATTGTACTATTGCGGTGCTGCTCTGGCTTTTTCAAGTGAAACCTGTAAGTTGATTATTAGATTGATAACTTGTTGTCCATTCCCTTTCAACTAACACCTCTTAACCATTGTTCAACGTAAGGTCGAGTCGAAGCGCCAATCAATTGCTCTTTTAGTTCTAGTCATGCTATCAATCTGTGTCGATTTCGATTGGATCTCATCAACATACACTCCAGAACAGCTGGGTGATGACCAAGGCAATACCATTGCTTACAAAATTGAGCAGGAAGAGTCGCTTCTTCAAGCAATAACGTGGTATGGGGTGCTAGTGAACTTGCTGCTGAAGCTACTCTGTCTCAACTTCGCTCATCAAGACGTGGGATGTTTGTTAGATCAACGATTTGGCAGCACATTAATGTTTATTGCACAGTGACGGAACCCGACGATGTCAACGAGGCAACAAAAGCAAAGATCGCCGCGATTGTATGGATAGAATTGATTGCATTAGCTTCTTGTTTTGCATCCTTTTTTGTCATTGATAGCAAAGGCGGTAGCTCTGCTCTTTGGCAAGACGGGCCGAGGCAGCTATTGTCATTGCAAGCCACACTACTATATAAAGGGGTGACTGGCGTGCTATGCTTTCTCTCATTTTTTCATCACATCAGTTTGAGAGACATATTACCCCTGGCATGTTGTTCAATGCAAGACACATCAGCTGACAGAGGGCGCAGGCGAATCATATCTACGCTGCACAGTTCAAAGAAGTGCATCGTGGTCACAAAAATGACTGATTTCTCTATTGGGGTGGTGCTTTGGTTTAATCTTGTTTCAGCTCACAAAGACTTTACTCGAGATGCACCCAAAGACTCTATTGTTTTGTATGCTCTTCTATCTGCGTCACAAGTCATGTCCTGCATTATATCTACATGCCTTTGTGCAGTTGTGGCCTGGTGAGTAACCTGGATTCCCCAGCTTTCATCATTGACTTTCACTTAGATTATGCGTTGATTTTGCCAGGTGGGTTCACTCAAACAGAAAGAAGTCATCACGAGAAAAAAATCGACACGGTGCAATGCTAGGGAATACGCCAGCAAGCACAAGAGAGCAAAGGAGACAAAGATCAAGAGATCGTCGCCAAGATGTAAAGGGATCATCTGATAGTGTTTCATCGAAACGATCAAGTCGACGCAATACCAAGAGTGAACATCATCTCAAATCTCCCTCCTCAATCCAACATACATCATCGGATATGGAGTATGATTTAGCAAACGACGTTGGTACCAGTCAAAACTTGTTCGAGACTCGTCTGTGCGCGGCAAGTCCTCCAGTTTTGCAGTCTCATCTGTCTACAGCACCCTCATCATTGCAAGAACTGGACGTGGATGTTCTATGCAGCCCACGAGAATTCAGATCCAATTGGGCAAGCCTACCCAGTGGTACCGTTATAACGTGCAAAGTAGAGAAACCCTCCATGCCTTCATTGTCAGACTGCCACAGACATTTCGCTGCTCGTAGATTTTACGTTATTGCGTCTGGTGTCGTTGGACACAAGACCAAGTTGTTCGTTGTTGCACAGAGGCGAGGGGTACAATCTCTCAAAGCACGTACTCCACCGAAAGAATTAGTTACGAGGTGCTATTGCGAGATTGTATTTGATCTACAAGATAAGGAGATGAATGCTGAGATCCGGTGCACAGACAAGAGTCAAATGACGTTTTTCGTGGCTGCCCTTGGATTGAAGGATCTCATTTTATGAACTGTGAACTAAAGTACACAGTATGTTCTTTCAAAGCTCTCAAATTCACTTGTGTGCAGTATTCCCGGTTTCTTCTCCAACACTCTTGCGCTTTCCTCGTTTCAACTTTTTCACTTGAGCTTCAGCTCTCTTGGCTAGCAATCTCGGATCCTTGTTTGAGACATCAGTTGTGGTGCCAATAGCCAATTGAGAGTTGTTACGTTCCAAGTCTTGCGTAGATTGATCAGTCTGATGTAAGTTCGAAATAGACATGTCAACCATCTCAAGAATGTAGCACTTCCTCTTGTCATCATATATCGCTAAGCAGTCAACCATGGACTTTCTTCGATCATAAGATGTACATTTGGTTGCATCTCCCCTAAAATACTGAGTTTCGGATCCTTCATCATGGGCTGACTCGATAATTGCAGCATGGATGTCTTTTGACTGCATTCTGCCTGTAGATGGATTCTTTATCAACTCCATCCAAAGAGAAGCAGCCATTGTTCTGCCACCATTGGGATCTTGTTTTCCCAAAATTTCAATAACAGCACTATCCTTCATCTCAACGTTGCCACTAGCCTTGGGTTTCTTTGAGTTGCGATTTGATATCCATTCGAGTACACTTGAGCCTATTTCAATTGGGTACCTGTTTGTTCTGTCATATATACCATAGGCATTGCTGATATCCAATCGTTCCTTTCTCGCATAGCTCTCAACACCATCCCCAATCTGTACAGTATTGACATCATCTTTCCCTGTGTCTATATCAACTTCTTCTTCTCTTGCGTCATCCCTGCTTTTATCTTGTACCGATTCATCCTTCAAGCCTTCTTCACCCTTCTTCATATCAGTCAACCAGCTATCCAAGAAACCTCCATCCGAGTCATCAGAATCATCTTCATCTTTCTCCTCGGAAGCTGCTTCAGATCCTAGCTTCACTTCTGCTTTGACATCACAATCAACCGCTGCTGCCACATCACATGTATCCGACGCTGCGCTAGATGCATCGCTAGAGTCATGACTAGAACGCGAGGAGCCGCCATCATTGGCTATGGCAAGTAAGTCTTCTTTATCGAAAATATCCATACTGTTGTTTCGCTCGCGTGAAGGCACCGCTTAGGCTGTCATTTTGTAAAATTCTTAGCCTTGGTGGTGGGTTCTCTACGTACTATTATGAGCTATCTAAGTAACTCCGCGATGCG